>CAXKVI010000378.1:0-40625 GCA_964058755.1 Campiglossa producta
CGGGTAACACGAGAGGAGAGAAACAGCATCGTTGAAGAGATCACCGTAGTCATGAAGAGCACAGAGGACAAAATAATGCAACGATTGGGTGAGTTATCTGCTGAAACATCAATGTTAAAAAGGGATTTACAAGAAATGCAGAAGAGAGTGACTGCAGTTGAGAGTGCATGTGCTGAGCTTCACAGCTTAAATGGTGACATTGCGGCTGCTCGTGCTCAACTCAGTGAACTCGAAAGCAGTGCAGTCGCCACTGATGTTATTGTTTACGGCATCCCGCAAGATGTTGATGAAAACCTGTCAGACGTCTTTGCAAAAATCTGCAGTCGTGTGAAATGCACACTACCCCCACTGCGTGACGTGTTTCGTATGGGAAGCACTAAAAGCAAAGCACAAAACAGAAAAGACAAAAACGGCAAAGTCAAACACCCACCGATTGTTGTAAAGCTGCACTCTGCATATGATCGCTCCCAGTTGCTTAGAGCTACTGCTCTTTTTTGCAAAAATAACAAGAGAGCGCTTGAGCTCGCGGACATTGACCAGCCAGGATATGGTACTGTTTACCTGCATGAGAGCTTACCGAAGTTGCTGAGAGAAGTAATGTCTTATGCGTGTGAGCTTAGAAGAGAGAAACGATTGTTGTCTGTGTACTCCATTCGAGGAAAGATTTATGTGCGCTTAAAATTGAACGAAGAGGCCAGACATGTGTGCACCAGAGCTGAAGTGGATTCTCTTATGAGCAGTGCAACCATATGATTTTAAACATTTAGATACACACATACGTACACGAATACAAATCTGTCTTATTATTTATGCAGTTGTTTATATTTATTCTTATGTTATTGTTTATTTTTCATTTTCTACGTAGGCTAATAATGTTTAAGTTTTCTCATACAAACCTTTATTTATTTACTCTATTCTTTTCTTTTTCTATACCTTGCTCCTCTTTTACAGTGGTCGCAAGTTCACACTTTTATAGTCAAATTGAATTGCTCATTACTATGTCCAATGACTGTCCATGATTCAACTGTAAGCTCTAGCGATATAAACATTAAAACTTCATTTAAGTTGATTTGTGATTACCATCCTGGATTTCAAGTCTGCCATTTGAATGCCAGAAGTTTAAATCAGTGCAAACTCGATTATCTCAGCTACAATTTTGAGAATACATGTGTTGATCTCATGTGTGTGACTGAGACTTGGTTTAGAGGCGATAATTCTGATGGTTTTTACAATTTCCGTGATTTTTCTGTTATAAGAAATGATAGACAGATTGATAAGCGTGGCGGTGGAATAGCGATATACCACAGGAAGAACTTACAATCCAAAATAATATACAAATCTAACCACCTAGATCAGGTTGAGTGTTTGATGGCTGAATTTTTCAATAACCTGCAGCGCTGTCTTGTGATATGCGTATATAACCCAAGTAGATCATGTGATTTAAATAATTTTTTTCAACAGGTCAATAGTTTTAGCGTTATGTATGAGCATGTTATATTATGTGGTGATTTGAACATAGACTTGCTCCAAAAAAATGAACGTGCCAAGAATCTTAATGATGAGATGGCTAGTGTAGGTTTGCACGTCATTAACAATTTGCCCACTCGTTTTGGCTCCAATTGTAAGCCTAGCTTGCTTGATTTGTTTTGTGTGTCAGATGTTTCGTGCGCATTACATTTTGAGCAACTGTCTTTGTGTAATGTCAGTGACCATGATTTGCTTTTCTTTAGTTATGATATAGGGTTAAATTCTTTGCCAAACATTGCATCTGATCTTGTACAGTCTCGTGATTTTGACAGGATTCGAATTAATTAGCTAGCAACCGAGGCATCTACACTACCGTGGAATGACTGTTGGTTTTTATCTGATGTTAATGAAAAAGTGTATCATTTCATCATGCTAGTAAATTATCTATATGATAAATATGTCCCTTTAAGGCAAATAAAAATAAATAAAAATAAGCAGCCATGGTTCACTCGGGATGTACGTAAGGCAATGAATGCTCGAGATAGATGCTACTCTTCTTGGAAGAAAGACAGAAGTGATCAAAATTGGTCAATATATAAACGAATGCGAAATAAAGCTACTGAAGCCACACGCAAAGCTAAAAGACTGTACTTCCAGGCCAAACTTAGCTCCAGGCTCCCACCAAAAGTATTGTGGAAAAATTTGAAGCATCTTGGGGTAAGATCCGAGACAAAAGCTGAGTGTGCGGTTGAGCCTGATGCTATGAATGATTTCTTTTCTGTTAAAGTACCTGAAGAAAGTGTACGCTTCGAACCTGACTGCGAACTCATTTTAAATCGTGATAACAAATTTAAGTTTGTCAACGTTACCGAATCTGATGTGATACCATGTATACTATCTGTTAAGTCAAATGCGATGGGTGAGGACAAAATCAGTTTAAGGTTTATAAAGCTAATTCTGCCCTATATCATTTCTCCACTTACGCACATCATAAATTTTTCGTTAACTATTTCAAAGTTTCCTGACATTTGGAAGGTGGCCAATATAATTCCTGTTGCCAAAAAAAGTTATGCTACGGAACCTTCTGATTTTCGTCCAATTAGTATTTTGCCATCATTATCAAAAGTTTTTGAAAGAATTATTTTAAATCAAATGAGGACGTATCTCAGCGAGAATGGTCTCGTCTCAGAATGTCAGTCTGGTTATCGAAAGGGACATAGCTGTTCAACTGCTGTGTTGAAAGTGATGGAAGATATTCGGCCATCCTTTGATAGAGGAGATCTTACCATTCTCACATTGTTGGACTTTTCTAAAGCTTTTGATACCGTTAGTCATGAAATTCTCATACAAAAACTCTATGCCTATTTTGGTTTCAGCCATGATGCTGTTAAACTAATTGCAAATTATTTAACAAATAGACGACAGAAGGTTGTATCAAAATCAAACTGTTCAAAACTAAGGCCAATTAAAGCTGGGGTACCACAGGGATCTATTCTTGGTCCAATTCTATTTAGTTTGTATATTAATGATATTGTTAGATGTTGCAGAAATGTTTCTATTCATCTTTATGCTGATGATGCCCAGATATATCTATCGTCACCTCTAGGACTTAGAGAGGATCTGGTGTGTAGGATAAACGAAGACCTTGAATCAATTTATTGCTGGTCGAAACTTAATAGTCTTCGCCTTAATGCATCCAAGACACAAGCGATAGTCGTGTCTCATTGTTCTTACAACATGGAAGATGTTTCTCCTCTTCTACTAAATGGTAATATTATTAAATATGAGACGGTTGTTAAAACCCTTGGCTTCAAGCTTAACACTAACCTTACTTGTGTGGATCATGTAAGTTCTACTATTTGTAAGTCGTACTCTGTGTTGAGACAACTTTGGAAAACTGCAGCCTACATTCGTAAGGAAACTAAGCTTAAGCTGATTAGAGCATTATTAGTGCCTTTAATTTCGTATCAGGAATTGGTCTATGGTTGCCTTGATAGGGGCTCAATGAACAGATTACAACGACTTATTAACAATGCGGCTAGATATATACACATAAAAAGAAAATTTGACCACATATCGGAATTTTCCATACAAATCCTTGGTTGTAGCTTATCTAAATTTTTTGATTGTCGTTTATTGCTTTTTATACACAAGCTTATCCATACACGTTGTCCAAGTTATCTTTTCTCGAAATTAACTTTTGCTAGTTCAACTCGTACTTGCAATCTCATTGTACCACACTTTAAATACTTAGTTACGTCAAGAATGTTTTTCGTTAGAGCTGTGCAGTTGTGGAACTTGTTGCCTAACAAACTAAAAATGGTAACAAATCCAGAGCGATTCAAATTGGCTATTCATTCCTTTTAACTTTTAACTATAAATTTTGAACTTAATAGGCTATTCTGCGTTGCGATCCCAAGTTAATCTTATATTCCTTATATTCCATTTATATCAAATTATACAGGTATTTTGTGCATGTTTACCACCCTGTTATGATAATATACATGCAAATAATCTTTTCACTATATAAAATTTATTTTTATTCATTCTACAGACAGATTGTGCACACTTAATTCTATGACATATGTATATTTCTCTAAAATTTGTGTTTTTGGTAATAAAACTGACAAACAAGCACGTGGAATAAGCCTGCAAACTTCAAACCTATCTCTGTTTTATATACTTTTCTTTTTTATCGATTTTAGTTACTCTTAAATTACTCTAATAAGTGGCTATTAAATTAGAAATTAGACATTATGTATCCTTAATCTTAATATTAATTACCTCTGTATCAAAGAAAGATATGGCACGTTAAAAGACTCTGTCTTACTTGTGTCTTAATAAAATAATAATAATAATAATAATATGCACCCAGGGTGCAGCAGATTATATAAAAACATTGATAGCAGTAAACTTTACATTACGAGAAAAACGTGCAGATTCCGATTCTGAATGGAAAAATAAAAAATTCGCTATAGGTTTTGAGATTTCGCAAAGTTATCTATTCACTAGATTAAAGTTCTTCTGTAACTCAAAAAACCAGCCATATAGTGGTTTTCAATCAAACGACCAAATTAGGAGCTATTAGTAGATGAATGAGAAAAATAGAGCATAATTTCAAGCCACCTCGTAGTATGTATTGATATACAGCGAAAACTAATAACTTTTTTAATTTTTATTTTGATACGATGTCAAAGCTCAATCAATTCCAAATCATATTGGTCAAAGCTGTTTGCAAATCAGATCAGAAATACCAAAGTTATAACCATTTTAGTATCACTATATACATAGCTACATTTGGTATATCGGTATTTATAATCGAGAAAATTATTTCAAAATCAACAATTGTTTTTGATGTCAAATCCATACGAATATTGCTGTGGGTTTTATGTATCAACTTTTCGACGGCTTTGCTGTACACAATCGATATGATAAATCTAGCTGTAAAATATTTTTTAATTGGATATAGCTTTGCTACCATTGAGCCGATAAGAAAATGGTTGAGATAAATTTTGTTTGAAATTCGTTAAGGTTTGGAACAACATAAAAATCAAGGTAAAAAAAATGATCCATTTCCGACGTACTTGACAATTAATGACGATGTTAATTGGAATTTATAATATTTCTCGACTAAACCTGCTAATAGCCCTTAAACTGGGCATCTGATTGAAACCCATTATATTGCGGATTTATAGAGCTATCGAAGTCGTTTTATGCGGTGTTCGATCGGATAAGCACAGCTGGAGAGTTTTTGTAAAATACAAAAATTGTTTTTTCTCACTTTTTTAAAAACAATAACTTTGCGAAATCTCAAAACCTATAGCGAATTTTTGATTTTCCTCTTCAAAATCGTAATCTGCACGTTATTTCTCGTAATTAATGTGCACCAAGTTTACGGCTACCAATGTTTTTATATAATCTGCTGCACCCTGAATGCATATGGTTTTTAAAATTTTCAAATGCAACGTGCCAGTTCTAAAAGTTATCCAATTCGAGTGAAATTTTGCACAGCTTATTTTAAGAGCAAAATTAATCATATTCCGGCCAGCGAAAAAAATTTGTTTCTTAAGGAACAGCTTAATTTCTACACTTTTAGAGAATCCAGTCCTAGGTGTGAGAGTCGAGTGGAAAAATTATCAGCTGTCTGTGTCGTGCGCAGCTTCTCGGCGTCAGTTTCCTTCCGTTACTGTGCGTACTTTCTTCTCTGCACAGAGACGTGTACATACGTATCTTGGATGCAACAAGATAATGGTCCGAGTCGATATTGGGACCACGTAGGGTACGCACGTCCAGAACGGTGAGCTGTGTCTGCCGTCGATCATGACATGATCAATTTGGTTTCTTGTACTTTGATGAGGGGACAGCCAGGTGTATTCGTTTATGCTGGAACCTTGTACTACTGATGACCATATTGCGAGCACGCGGCGAAGTCAATCAACCCAGTGCCGTTGGGGTATGTTATATCCTGGAGACTAAATTCTCCAACTGTAGGACGAAAGACTCCTTCCTTGCCCACCTTGGCATTAAAGTCGCCTAGCACGATTTTGATGTCATGTTGGGGGCAGCGATCATAGGTCTCTTCAAGTTTATGGTAGAAGGAGGCTCATAAATCTAAGAACTCTCACTGGGTATTATACGGGATATTGTAGTTTACGTTATCACCTGAGTAAACTGAATCTGCCAGATACAGCAATTTGTCGGTTTTGCGAACTGGACGATGAAACGCTGGTTCACATACTCTGCGAATGCATTGCGTTAGCAAGAGAGAGAGTTTGCTACCTACGTGGTGTCACTCTCAATCCGTTCGTGATACGGAATAAAAAACCTGAGGAGCTGTTCAAATTTATAAAGAGCCTCCGCATACAGCAATAATCTGATAGGTCACACAATAGATCGTACTAATGGTCGCGGTGTAATAAGGCCTTATAATAATAATAATACCCGACTAGACACACCTTTAGGTATGTGTGTGTTCCCGACTCGAATATTATATCTAAATCACTGTGTTCTTATTTGTAAAGGAAGTGGGAACCCTACTTGATCCTGGATTGGCTGAGCATTACCCCAGCCTACGACAAAACCCACCTTACCAATGGCGCGCGAGCAGGGACTCAATTCTACAGGCGACTGTTCAAAAGAAGATAAAAGCACCAACACTGCAGGAGCGAGTCCACCGAACACAGAAATGGACAACACACAAAACACTCTAAACATCGATTCCATAAGTTGGATTTATCTAGTGAAGAAGGAACAGCTAGTCGAGGAATGCAAGCACCATACCATATTTGTGGACGGATACACCGTCGCTGACTTACGCAATGCATTTAGCGCGTACGTACGAGCAAAAAGAAAGCGCACCTCCGCCGAGAACTTATTGAAAGAGTTGGCAGAGGAAATCGACGCCGAGGAGAAAAGATCGGTGATGTCACCATCAGATGGTACTCCCACTATTGTGGCGGAGGGACATACAATAAAACGATATAAGCAACGCCGAGATAATAACCACCGTCCACCCATGGGGTATTCACTATGATGAGGGGGAGACGCTTCACGACTTCCTGGTGAGGATCGAAGAACTAGCCGAATGCTATCAAATCCCCCTGGACAAGCTGCTCATGACGTTACCGGAGCTCTTACGGGGCAAAGCGCTCCAAATGGTTCCGAGTAGGCAAGCCATATATCTATAGATGGATGGATTTCCGTAAAGAAGCAGAACGATTTTTTTACCACGACGACACATGAGCCAACTAGAAGCAGCCATTCGGCAACGTAAGCAGCAAGATCACGAGACGACTACGAGACTACATCCTGGAATTCCGAACGATTGAAGGGCTCATGGACTTGACCGATGAATATGAGCTGCTAAAAGCAGATGAGGCCAAACAGGCTCAGAAAGCGACTCATAGCCTGGCCATGATCAATTACGATAGTCGTAGAGCATGCTGGAGATGTAAGAGACAAGAACACATGCGCAAAAACTGTGCCAACTAGCCCGTCTGTTCTGCTCCCGATGCGGTCGTGATGGGATCCTGTCCAGGGATTGTCCCTGTCACCCAAGACTAGAAGTAGCTACGAATGCCACAGCTATGACCAACGCCAGCCCACGAGAGAAACGTGATGGCCGTTTCTGCAATGAAGTAAGCATAGAGGGCATGGAGATTAGAGCATTGGTGGATACAGAGGCCACCATAACTTATATCAACGACAACGTCCGTCAACATCTGGAACACCGCCAAATACGCTTACACCCAAATTCGCGTCAAATCCAGTTGGCGGACGGGACTTTTATATCCAGCTCAGGCTGGTTTCGACCAAAGATAACGTTCCAGGAGAAGACCACCAGTCTATTGGTATCAGCACTACCCAGTTTAGCGGAACGAGTGATACTGGGAATGGATTTTCTGTACAGCCGGGGGATCACCATACCACGGATGGCAGTCCACTATGCCCACAGATCCATCACCACCGTCTCGACTCAATGCTCTAACTACGTGGCGACAACTTACGGAGGACCAACAACACAAATTACAAGCAGTCCTCGCATCACAAGGAAAGTTTCGCCGGTACGGAGGGGCAATGCACAATAGCGGAACATGTCATCACGCTGAAACACGACAAACCACTGAAGCAAAGATATTATCCCCGCAACCCGGCGATGCAGAAAATAATCAACAGCGAGGTACGCCCAAGCGGGGCGTATCGAGCCATCGAGGAGTGCTTACAGCTCACCTATAGTGCTCGTCCCCAAGAAGCAGTGCAGTTGGAGGATGTGCATCGATTTCCGCCAACTTAACGCCGCCAGTGTACCTGATGCCTACCCACTCCCGCAGATCAGCGCTATTCTAGACCAGCTAAAGGAAGTAACATATATTTCAACGCTCGACCTGAAAAACAGATACTGGCAGATACCGCTGGCCAAGAAATGAAGACAATACACCGTCCCTGGAAGGGCTTTTTCCAGTGGAAGGTGATGCCATTCTTCCTCCACTCCGCACCAGCCACATTCCATCGAGCACTCGACTCAATCCTGGGCCCGGAGCTCCAGGCCAAAGTATTCGCCTACCTCGACGATATCATCATCCTAGGAAACACCTTTGAAGAGCCCCTATACAACGTGCAGGAGGTATTTCGACGGCTCCAGTAGAACCAAATGCAACTCAACTTCGATCAATGTAGCTTCGTACAAAACCGGCTTAACTATCTGGGACACGTTGTTAGTGCGGAAGGGATTCACACTGACCCGGCTAAGATATCAGCCTAACAACAAATCGCCGCCCCAATCAGCGTAAAAACGCTAAGAAGGCTCCTCGGCCTAGCATCCTGGTACCGCCGCCTCATCGCAGATTTTGCAACAATAGCAGCACCACTACATCAGATTCTTAAAAAGGGTCAACATTGGATATGGGGGGAAGCTCAACAAGAAGCGTTCGTAGCCCTCAAGGACAGGCTAACCAGCGCACCGGTACTTTGTTTGTCCGGATTTCAACAACGCGTTCTTCCTCCAAACGGGCGCCAGCTGTGAAGGCCTAGGCGTAGTACTATTCCAACGACAGACTGGCCAAGAAAAGATCATATCATACGCCAGCCGCAGTCTCACTAGCTTGGAGAAACGATACTCCCCCACTGAACAGTACTATGGGGCATCCGAAAAATTAGGCCGTACCTGGAAGGGTACAGATTTGCCGTCCTCACCGAATCACCAAATGGCTACACACGCTGCAGAACCCTTCCGGTAGGCCTTACAATTACAGCAGTATAACTTTGAAATTTAATACCGGAAAGGAACGGTCAATGCGGTAGCAGATGCGCTCTCCTGATGCCCTTTCCTTTCCTTTCATTTGCTTTTATTTCATTCCCTTTCCTCTCCCTTCATCTCATTTTATATCTTTTGCTTTTCTTTTCTTCCCTTCCCTTTTCTTTCCTTTCCTTTTCTTCCCTCTCCGTTCTTTTCCTTTCCTTTTCTTTTCTCTTCTTTCATTTCATTTTATTTCCCTTCTTTCTTTCTTTTCTGTTCTTTCTTTCTTTTCCTTCCTTTTATTTTCTTACCTGACCTTTCTTTTCATTTCCATTACATTCCTTTTTCCTTTTATTTTCTTTTTCTTTCCTTTCCTTTCGTTTCCTTTGCTTTTAGATTCGTTTCGTTTTCCTTAGTTTCCTTTCATTTTATTCATTTTATTTTCATTTCATTTCTTTTCTTTTATTTTTTTTCTTACCTTTATTTTCGTTCAATTTATTTTTGTCCTTAGATTTCGTTTCCTGTCATTTCGTTTCCTTCCCTTGCCTTTCTTTACCTTTCCTTTCCTTCCGTTTCCTTTCTTTCTTTTCTTTTTCGTAACTCCTTTAGTTTTCTTTTTTTCCATTCATTTCCTTTACTTATTTTTTTCGTTTTTCCATACCTTCCTTTCTTTTATTTTTCTTTGTTTTTATTTTCATTTATTTTCCATACCTTCCTCCTCCCTACCTTTTCTCTCCTTTCTTTTTCTTTTCTTCCCTTTCTTTGTCTTTCTCTATTTGCTTCTCTTTTCCACTCCTTTACTTACATTACATTTCCTTTCTTACCCTTCCTTTTTGCTTTTCCATTCTTTTCCTTTCCCTACCTTTTTTTGCCTTTGATTTTTCTCTCATATTTTCCGTTCCTTACTCTAACTTACCTTTATTTTCCTTTTATCCATTCCTTTCCTTTCCCATTCTTTCCTTTATTTTATACTTTTATTTGTGTATTTTGTTTGTTTTATTTTTATTAATTTTATATTATTTCCTTTCCTTTCATTTCCAACAAATTTCTTTTTTTACTTTCAATCACTTTTCTATTTCTTATTTTACTTTTTTTTTTAGTTTTATCAATTTTCCGTTTTATTTTATTTCACTAAGTCTAGCCACGAAGGGCGTTGTGCATGATCTAGCTTATTTGCCCTTTTTTTTCAAAACATCATGTCTGAATATACACTCACAGATTTTGTTTTTGTAAACACTGTTTGTACCTACGCTCAATAAAGTTGACGGGCTGGCTCATGTTTATTATTGCTGCCAACAAAACAACTCTCGTTCTCACACTGGGCTCTCCCCAACTGCAATGAATGCAAACACAACAATGCAAGTGGCCATACCTACATACACACATAACAGCGGCTTTATAAGGTGAATGCGTGTTCAGCATTTCATATTATAATTAATTTTTTTTACCTATCGAAACACATCATATTTTATATCCCTTAGAATTGTGCAAAAAATGTTAAAAATTCGATAATTTTTGGCAATTTCTCAAACATTTTCAATGGTGCATTGATTAAATTGAATCACAAAAACGTTTTTGCCTTCCAAAACGAACGACCGCAAAAACTTTGATTTTGTCAAATTTTGTATTCTTCTTCTTCTTTTGTGCTTGATGGTCAGACGATGCCGGGAATGAGATTAGGTATTGCACAAAAAGAGAGAAAAATATGAGTTGATGACCGCTAGCGAGTTTCGAGCTCGCAATAAAAACCTACAAGGCCAAGCGCTTAGCACGTAGGTAAGTTTGATAGTCTATAGAACTGGTACCAATTATACCCGATCTTCAAATCCTTCTCCACTCGTATTCCATTAAATCCTCATATAACTCTGTTGAATTTTAGTGCCCTAGCATGAATACTCAATCTAATCTTGGCTTGCGTCATTTATTGACGCTTAACCGCCTAGGCGATTTTGGCCGTTTCGTATCAAAGCACGCCAGTCATTCCTTTTTAGCGATAACTGACGCCAATTGGGAACCCCAATGCAGTTCTAGTCATCCTCCACTTGTTGTTTCCATCTCAGTCGAGGCCTCCCCCTTCCTCTGCTGCCGAATTCGGGTTTCGATAGGAATATCTGTGCTGGAGCTTCTTTGTCCATTCGCATGACATGACCCAACCAGCGGGGCCTTTGGGCTTTAATTCGCTGAACTATGGTCAGGTCTGCGTAAAGCTCGTACAGCTCATCGTTGAATTTCCTTCGATACTCGCCGTTGCATAACGGGATGGACCATAAATCTTCCGGAGAACTTTTCTCTCAAATACTCCAAGGGCCATCTCATCTTCTCTTGACACTGTCTATGATTCCGAGCCGTACATCAGGACTGGTATGATGAGAGACTTATAGAGCGTGATCTTTGTTTGTCGAGAGAGGACTTTACTCCTCAATTGCCTACTTAGCCCAAAGTAACACTTGTTGGCAAGAGTGATTCTCCATTGGATTTCTAGACTGATATTATTTTCGATGTTAATGCTGGTTCCCAAATAGATGAAGTCCCTCACCGTTTCAAATTTGTACCTATCAACGGTGACCTGGCTGCCAAGGCGCAGGTGAACCGATTCTTTCTTTGATGACAGCAAATACTTCGTATTGTGCTCGTTGACCGCAATACCCACTTTTTTCGCTTCCTTGTCCAGTCCAGAGAAAGCAGCGCTTACGGCGCGATTGTTATGGCCAATGATATCAATGTCATCGGCATACCCCAGCAATTGCACGCTCTTGTAAAAGATTGTACCATTGCGGTTTAGCTCTGCTGCTCGAATTATCTTATCCAGCATCAGGTTGAAGAAATCGCACGAAAGGGAGTCGCCCTGTCTGAAGCCTCGTTTGGTTTCAAATGGCTGGAAGAGGTCCTTTCCGATTCTAACGTAGCAGTTGGTATTGCTCAACGTCATTTGACAAAGCCGTATAAGCTTTGCAGGGAAGTCAAATTCAGACATGGCGGCATACAGGCAACTCCTTTTTACGCTGTCAAAAGCGGCTTTAAAATCGACAAAGAGATGGTGAGTGTCGATTCTCTTATCATGGGTCTTCTCCAGGATTTGGCGTATCGTGAAAATCTGGTCGATGGTAGACTTACCAGGTCTAAAGCCACACTGATAAGGTCCAATCAGTTTGTCTACGATGGGCTTCAGCCTTTCACACAACACGCTAGAAAGAACCTTATATGCGATATTAAGAAGACTAATTCCGCGGTAGTTGGTGCGGTTAGCGGGATCGCCTTTCTTGTGGATTGGGCAAAGCACACTTAAATTCCAATCCGGAGGCATGCATTCGTCTGACCATATTCTGCATAAGAGCTGATGCATGCTTTTTACCAGCTCTTCGCCTCCGCGTTTGAACAGCTCGGCGGGTAGTCCGTCTTTTCCAGGCGCTTTGTTGTTTTTGAGCCGGGATATAGCTATCCTCACTTCATCATAGTCAGGTGGTGGGACGACTTTTCCATCGTCAGGGATTGGGGTATCGGGTTCGACGTCTCCCTCGCAATTTAGCAGTGAGGAGAAGTGCTCCCTCCATAATTTAAGTACACTTTGTACGTCGGTTACCAGGTCGCCATTATTGTCCTTACAGGAGCTTGCCCCGGTCTTAAAACCTTCCGTCATCCGCCGGATCTTTTCATAGAATTTTCGGGCATCATTCCTGCCAGCCAGCATCTCAAGCTCCTCACACTCACGCCTTTCGGCCTCACTTTTCTTTTTTCTGAAAAGGCGTCTCTCTTCCTTCTTTGCCTCACGATATTGTTGCCATACACTGCGGGTTGCGCCCGTTCGCAACGTCTCCTTGTAGGCAGCGTCGTTTTTTTTCGAGGCAGTTTTGCATTCCTCATCGTACCAGTTGTTCTTGCGGGCTCGCTGGAACCCTATAGTGGCCTCAGCGGCGGTACGCAATGAGTGAGAGATATGCTTCCATTGCTCGGTTACATCGTTAGGTCGAGGATTGCCCTCTGCTAGCAGGTGTGAGAGTCGAGTTGTGAAATTATCAGCTGTCTGTGTCATGCGCAGCTTCTCGACGTCAAACTTTCCTTCCGTTACTGTGCGCACTTTCTTCGTTGCACAGAGGCGTGTGCGTATCTTGGCTGCGACAAGATAATGGTCAGAGTCAATATTGGGACCACGCAGTGTACGCACGTCCAGAACGGTGGAGCTATGTCTGCCGTCAATCAAGACATGATCAATCTGGTTTCTAGTTCTTTGATCAGGGGACAGCCATGTGGCTTGGTGTATTCGCTTATGCTGGAACCTGGTACTACTGATGACCATATTGCGAGCAGCGGCGAAGTCAATCAACCTAGTGCCGTTGGGGGATGTTATATCGTGGAGACTGAATTTTCCAACTGTGGGACCAAAGACTCCTTCCTTGCCCACCTTGGCATTAAAGTCGCCGAGCACGATTTTGATATCATGCTGTGGGCAGCGATCATAAGTCTGTTCAAGTTTATCGTAGAAGGAGTCCTTCTCTGCGTCGTCCGTCTCCTCAGTCGGCGCATAGGCGCAGATAAATGTTATGTTGAAAAACCTCGCCTTGATGCGGATCGCAGCGAGTAGCTCGTTCACAGGAGTGAACGCTAATACTTGGCGGCGAAGTCTCTTTCCCACCACGAATCCTACACCACGCGCTTTGCCGCGTGTCTGGCCACTGTAGTATACGTCACAAGGACCGATGGTCGTCTTTCCTTGCCCCGTCCATCGCATTTCCTGCAGGGCGGTGATGTCAGCCTTTGCGCCTACGAGGACATCAACCAGTCGGGCAGCGGTACCGTCCCTTGAAAGGGTCCGGACATTCCCGGTACATGCCCTAATATCCAAATCGTTATGCCTTATTCGTTTTGCCGGGTCGTCAACATTAAAGGGGGTTCTCATCCGAGGCTTTGTATATTTTTTCATTGGAATTAAGTTTTTTACGTGGCGGGTCCCAAACCCAGCGCACAACCCGTTTCGGGGTTTTGGAAAATATTTACACATTTATATAGCGAGCCGCTTGCTTCAAGACAGACGCCCGCTTGCAGCCGCACCTCATGGTGAACAGACGCTACGCAAAAACCTCGGTGAGCCCTTAAACCAAGTATGTCAGAGTGGCCCCACCGGGGCCCCACCGGGGCTCCCTCTCTTTCTGCCGCGAGCCTAGGTAGCTCCCGTTGCCCAGAGTGCACGAACGAGGACGCAAGAGTCGGGATTGAGCAAGATCACTTAGTAACCACACTCCATTACACTCCACACTCCATTACACTCCGCAGGGAAGTTAAATTCAGACATGGCGGCATACAGGCAACTCCTTTTTGCGCTGTCTGTTCAGTTCGAACTACTTATAATTGATTTTACTTGAATGGAATCACCCTTTATACTTAGCATTAATATACATTATCATGAATTTATTGTGAACTATCGATTTTGCCTTTCTTGACATTTACAACTACACTTTTTCTATATCACCTAAGATTTGTACACAAAGAAGAAATGAAATAAAAAATCATGTAAGAGTTATGAACACAAGTCTTGGAATACAAATAAAAAAGGTCTTAATTATTTAATCTATTAATGTACTACACATTAAAATGGTGCCGAAACCCGGGATACGTGAATTAAAATACTTTGCGTAACTATTACATTGCTTTACTTTAATACAAGTTACACTTTTAGAAGGTTTATTCTTTTCTGAATACTCTGCCATATCGCCACCACGTGGAAAATTTATAACTCATCTTAAATATACCTTGCTTATATTTAATAAATATGGAAGCTGCCATTCAAGATCAGCGACCGATGAAGGCTCATATCGAGCGAATGATGGCATCTTTCGACGGAAAGGCATTAGAAGAAAAGACGAGAGGTTATGTTCAAAGCTTACTTAGCGAGGTTGATAACATATGTCAAAACTTCAAAGCTGGCCACGAGAAAATCATCGAAAACCTACGTAACGAATCAATTGAAGAAAAGGACGTTCCCTATTTATCTGAGGATGTCTTCTACATCTGCTATGATCTATTTATTTCATTTAAATCTAAGTTGATTGACCGTCAATTTAAAATTAGCACTCCAAATTCACCAGGTATTCATGCAAGCACTTTCGCTACAGGTAATTCAAGGAACGATACAGTAACTTCAGCTGCCCGTTTGCCAAAAATTGGGCTTCCCACCTTCTCGGGAGATTATCTGGAATGGATTCCCTTTCGCGATATGTTTCTGTCCCTAGTTCATAACAACACGGCTTTAACAGACGTCCAAAAATATTTTTATTTAAAAGGTTCCTGTACAGGTACACCAAAGGAAATGGTTGATGAATATCCATCAGCTGACGCAAGCTATTCGCTTGCATGGTCAGCCTTAGTCAATAGATACCATAATAAAAGAAAATTAGTTGACCAGATTTTAAAGAAACTTTTTAACGCAGCACCTACGGATGGAGCTCTGCAAAGTATAAAAACTCCGCTGGATTTGACTCGTTCAGCACTTCTGAGAACGGTAGATGTAAGCACTACTGGTTGGGATCCGTTGCTTATCTTTGTGCTCACCCAAAAACTAGATAAACAAACGCGAAAAGAATGGGAACAGTCGCTGCATGGGAAAAATGACATTCTTGAAGTACTGAGTTTCCTCAAATTCCTAGAGAACACTTATCGCGCTCTTGAGTTTGTTGAGGGAGAGGATGAGATGAAAATAAAAGTAACAGGTATCCGTGATTCTAAATATAAACAACAAAACCAACCATGACAACTCGTACATGCAAATACGACATCTGCACACCACAAATCAGGTCAATCTACCTGTTCCCTTTGTCAAAAGCAGCATCAGTTGTACAAATGTTTTAAATTTTCTGCTCTCCCGGCATCTGATAAAAAACAATTTGTTTCGCAAAATAATTTATGCTTAAACTGTGTAGGTAAGGGTCACACCTACAGGGAATGCAAAATTACCTTGCGGTGTCAAGAGTGTAAACAATCTCATCACACCATACTTCATACAGCTTTCGCATTATGCGGTTCCAATAACACTCATGAGGAGGTGAACGCTAATGTCTCACTTTGTTCAACCGGCGTACTTGGTAGCAATGAAACGGCTTCATTGAAAACACCAACAAAGCTACATTCTCTATCAAATTATATCTTTAATCCAGTCTTACTAGCTACTGTTCGAGTAATTGTTGCTTCCTCTCACATAAGTTTAATCTGAAAGCTCTCGTCGATCAAGGAGCGCAAGCTTCGTTTATAACAGAGAATGCTGCTCAATTACTGCACCTTAACAAAACCAAGGTAAACATATCGATTAGTGGTATTGGGGGCATTCCAGGCCTAGTAGTACAGCTCACTTTGTACTCACATTATGATAAAGATTTCTCTATTGACTGCCAATTCGTTGTCTTACCAAAGGTCACTTCATATAAACCAAGTCCCGTAGAGGTACAGAGTTTACCTCAGATTTCGGACTTACATCTGGCAGACCCAACCTTTAGCTCACTAGATGATATCGATATGATTATTGGCTGTGATCTTTATGGAGATATTCTGTTACCTAATATGAGAAGGTACAATCGCCGAATTATACTGCAAGAAACACATTTTGGTTGGATGATTTCGTGACCGATAAATAAAAGCCTTGCCCCAGAAGTAATACATTCGAATTTATGTACATATGATGATACACTCCGATTATTTTGGGAGCAAGAAGAGTTGAGTGAGGAACGAATTCTTAGCAAAGAAGAGAGTGCGTGCGAAAAACTATTTATGGAAACCCATACCAGGGATGACAGTGGACGATATATAGTACATCTTCCTTTTAAGACTCTACTAACCACCGGAGAGTTGCCGGTACTTGCTTCCACTCACCTTATTGCTGTGAAAAGATATCATCAGCTTGAAAGTCGTTTAAGATCTAATACAAAGCTTGCTCGGTTATACAAAGAATTCTTAGCAGAATATGAATTGTTGGGACACATGGAGAAGATAGGAGAGTGCCCAAAAGATTTGAGGGAGAACCACTACCTTCTGCTCCATCATAGTGTTTTAAGAGATAGTAGCACTACCACTAAGTTGAGAGTGGTATTTGATGGAGGAAGTGGCCGACACCAGGGTATATCTCTCAACGATGAGCTCTCTTCTGGACCACCTTTACAAAATGATCTACCCAGTATAATTACCAGATGGCGTTTTTATAAAATTGCTTTTACAGCAGATTTGGAGAAAATGTTTCGCCTAATAGAAGTTTGCCACGAACATCAGCGCTTTCAGTGCATTTTATGGAGAAACGATGTAAGAAAGACAATAGGTATTTATAAATTGCGAACAGTTACCTATGGCACTACCTCAGCTCCTTATTTAGCTATACGCGTTCTTCGACAGTTAGCTCTTGATGAAACCAGTGAGTTCCCTCTCGCAAGTAAAATCTTCATGAAAGACAGTTATGTTGATGACATCATATCAGGAGGCGATTCTGTAACAGAGGCAATAGAATTACAACATCAGCTAACTAATTTCTCTAATCGTGGAGGATTTAACTTAAGAAAATGGAATTCAAACTCCCAAGAACTAATGAATTCTATTCCGCTTAACAATCGAGATAACATTGATTCATACCAATTGAAAGATGAGAACTTTGTTAAAGCTTTGGAGCTTTGTTGGGAAGTAATTGATGATAACTTATGTTTCAAACTTAACTTTAGCTTCGCTTCAACTTTAACTAAAGGTGGTATGCTATCGGATGCCTCAAAACTGTTTGACCCTCTAGGCTGGCTTGCACCGGTCACAATAGTAGCCAAACTGATGTTTCAGCGTCTGTGGAATGAAAAGTTGGATTGGCAGGATTCACTTCCAACTCAGCTACACGACGAATGGATACAATATCGAGACTCGTTGAAAAATTTGGAAAATATAAAAATATCAAGATGGCTCAGTAGCGATAAAAGTAGTAAGATCGAATTGCATGGATTTAGCGATGCATCCTCAGTAGTTTATGCAGCAGTGGTCTATGCAGTTGTTTACAGCGATAACCACACAGAGTCCTTCCTAATTCAATCCAAAACTAAAGTCGCCCCGCTAAAGACGGTTTCCATTCCAAGGCTGGAATTGTGCGCAGCAGTGTTATTAGTAAAACTTGTGGAAAAGATTAAGAGATATTTCGATCATGAGCCGCAATGCATCCACTATTGGACGGATAGCATGGTAGTCTTAGGTTGGATACGAAGTTGTTCAACACGGTGGATGGTTTACGTAGCAAACAGAGTTGCAGAAATTCAACGTTGTACCACGACAAGTCAGTGGAGATACATACCTACCAAAGAAAACCCTTCTGATTGTTTGACAAGAGGACTAACTTCAAGTGAAATGGTATCGTACCCTTTATGGTGGAACGGGCCACAATGGCTCGTAGAAAATGATAGTAAATCTAATCTAATCTTGAATACGATACTTGTTTAGAGCAACGTAAGTCTCACATTACAACACATGTTGCTCTGCCGGAGTCCACGTATCCTTCCTTCATGTTAAATTTTTCTTCCCTCTCGCGACTTGAACGTGTAACGGCATATGTCCTACGCTTCATTTGTAACAATAGGACTAGGCTGCTCAATTCCATTAACGAAGAGGAAAATACCATAGAAACTGGCTATCTGAAGACCTATGAGCCCAGTCGTGCGCTTAACACGCTGGTAAAAGCGGTAGAACATGTGGATTTTGCGCATGAAATCAATTGCTTGGAAAATAATCTTAATAATTAATTATAAGCTGTAAATTCTTAAACCTTTCACCTTTTCTGGATGTTCAAGGGCTCCTGAGAGTAGGAGGAAGAATCATTAATGCGCAAACTGCATTTGACAAAAAAAATCCAATGTTGTTGACAAAAACAAACCCACTATCTTTGCTTATTATAAGCTTTTATTTAGTTTCACCTGACGGCTCTCTGTTATCAAATCTTGCAAGCTAAATTTGATACACTTCCCGGTGTCCGATTGATTTGAAATTCTGCACCCATGTATAACCCTGATGATAATGCAATATTATAAAAAAAAAATTTCGATGGGTGGCGCGTGGGTCGCTATATTTTCAAAATTCGCCTTTATGGTCCGATTTAGCTGAAATTCGTAACATGTATTACTACCATGAAAAGAAATATTTTTATAAAAAAAAATTCCGCTAGGTGGGGCTGAGATAGCGGTAATAAAAACTCAAAATCGTAATTATGGACCGATTTGGCTGATATTTTACGTGTGTGTTACTTAATTAATTTCTAAATGTTAAAAAAAAATGGACCCGCTAGGTGCCGCGTGAGTCTCTTTATTTGAGAATTACGAAGGTCTGTTTTCAGTGTCGATTAATTCGTTTTTCAACGAACTTCCCGTTGAGGTAGGATCTTGAAATTTTCATCATCGCTTAGTTTTATACCCCAATGCACTATAATAAAAAAATATTTCCGATAGGTGGCGCATGGGTAGAGATATTTGAAAAATTTATTTTACAGAGATTTTGCTTTCGATTTTGAACTAACTGGAGTTTTGAAATTTTCACCATCGATCAGGTTTTACTGACAATGCATTATACAAAAAAAAAATCTAAAATATTGCTTTATTTGCAAAAATCCAATCATCACCCACTTTAGTCGTTTTTCCCTATTGCCATAGAAAGAAGATTGGAATTCGCCGCGTGGTGTATTCCAAAAGTACCTTTACTTACCAGGCGGTGAATTCCTTTACTCTTATGAGCATTGTCTATTGATATGCAGATGGCGCTGAAGAATACAACATTCGGCTAATTCCTTCACTCTTTTGAGCAATTATGCATAAAAAGTTGGCTCTGCTGATTTTGAATCATTAAATTGAAGAAAAAAGGAAACAGCTAATTATTATTGAAACGCAGTTCTAATTAATTATAAGCTTTTATTTAGTTTCGATTAATTCGTTTTTCAACGAACTTCCCATTGAGGTAGGATCTTGAAATTTTCATCATCGTTTAGTTTTCTGCCTCCACGCAAAATAACAAAAAAATAATTCCGATAGGTGGCGCACGCATAGAGATATTCGAAAGTTTTCATTCCAGGAAATTTTGCTTTTGATATTGTACTAACTTGCAGTTAAGATGGGATTTTGCAAATTTTCATCATCGTTCAGGCTTCGCTAACAGTAAAAAAAAAATTAGCTTAATTTAAAAAATCCCATTTATCGTTTAGTTTAGTCTTTATTCCAATATCCCAAAAGTAACTTTATTAACCACGCGGCTTTATTGTAAAAGATTCTATGATTTCTGTTGCTGCTAGCAGCCGATTGATGTCACACATTGCGCATCACGAGCGACATCTGACATGCAAAAGTTGCCAACTTTACAACTTTGTATGCATGAAAAGCATAAGAAGAAGCATTTTACACTTGGTTCTCATATAGTTGATTGTGCCGCTGTTGCTGTGACGCATAAGTTTGCGTTAAATGCATGTACATACGAAACTTGGTTGTCACACGGCTTTTGATATTGTACCTTTAAAGATAAATTGGCTTTAGTACAATATCAAAAGTTGACTTCAAAGAAGCCGTGTAATGTTGATGCATTAAAAGAAATGGATCGGATGAGGAATGTTAAAATAACTAAGTAAAGATTGCATAACTAATTTAAACAATATTTTATATTTAAAATAAATTCAAGAAAAAAGATGTTCTAAGAACAAGCTTATAGATATATTTCTTGTTGATAAACCGAACTAAAAAGTAAAAAATAAAATTAAAGAAAAAAAAACTTTTTTAAAAATAAGCTTTTATTATTGGTTTATAAAATTAACTAAAAAGTAAATAAAATTAAAGAAAAAAAAACTAATTTAAACAATATTTTATATTTAAAATAAATTCAAGAAAAAAGATGTTCTAAGAACAAGCTTATAGATATATTTCTTGTTGATAAACCGAACTAAAAAGTAAAAAATTAAATTAAAGAAAAAAAAACTTTTTTAAAAATAAGCTTTTATTATTGGTTTATAAAATTAACTAAAAAGTAAATAAAATTAAAGAAAAAAAAACTTTTTTAAAAATAAGCTTTTATTATTGGTTTATAAAATTAACTAAAAAGTAAAAAATAAATTCACTGTAAAGGAATATAACACTTTATAAGTTCATTGTAACCTTTAAAGATAATTTGGCTTCTTCGTCTGCCACAAAATAATTCCATTTGTACATAATTATATATTTCTAACATTAAAACTTTACACCTAAATTATTAAATTTTCCAGTATATATCACATTCCTAATTTTATTAATAATAAATGCGTGTTAAATTTCGATAGCAAGAAAAGAAGGTCCTGAATGTTCTTAATTATACCATCAAATAGAAAAGAAGGTCCTAAATGTTCTTAATTACACCATCAAAATTTAATTATACCATCAATTTTTAAAAAAGTTTTTTTTTCTTTAATTTTATTTTTACTGATGCTCATCACAAAACTCTACACGGAGGAGTACAGCTGATGGCTTCGTATGTAATGCGCCACTATTGGATTCTCTCTTCGCGCTCTTTAGCTTGCTCTGTGCTTAGTAAATGCACCGCCTTTCGTCGATTTGTAAGTAGAAGAGGTCGCTGTACCGACCTATATTCCGATTGTGGGACCACTTTTGTAGGCGCCGACAAAGAATTGCAAAATTCACTTAAAAGGCAAAAGTCTGAGGTTCCTGAGTATCTAGCAGCAGCCCTAGCAAACGCCGGAACAACGTGGCACTTCATTCCACCAGCGTCGCCCCACTTCGGAGGCTTATGGGAAGCAGGGGTGAAATCGACTAAACATCACTTACGACACGTATTGAAAGATCGTATACTCACTTACGAAGAACTAAGCACGCTACTTCCACAAGTAGAGAGCTGTCTAAACTCAAGACCTTTGTACACTTTAAATACCCACCCTGATGATTGTCAAGTACTAACACCCGCTCATTTTCTTGTGGTTGAGCCAACTACTTGCGTTTCCGAAGAGAATTTGCTTGACAACAATATAGATCGTCTTACTCGCTGGAAACTTGTGGAACGCCTGGAGCAGCATTTTCGTCAGCGATGGACCGATGAATATTTACAAACCCTTCAGAAACGTACTAAGTGCACACATCCAAAGAAGAATCCTGCTGTAGACGATGTGGTGTTGCTAATCCATGAGCGCAGCGTTCCCGGTCACTGGCCTTTAGCCAGAATGCATCAAGTGCACCCTGGAAATGATTGTTTGGTGAGAGTAGTAACTCTACTTTGCAACGGGAAGTTATTAAAACGACCTATTTCCAAAATTTGCATCTATACTAATATAATTTGCCTAACTCGGAACCGAACCCTGATGCCAGCGACTAGAAGAAAGTTAAGAACATTCGTTCTTAGAGGTGGAGAATGTTCAGTTCGAACTACTTATAATTGATTTTTACTTGAATGGAATCACCCTTTATACTTAGCATTAATATACATTATCATGAATTTATTGTGAACTATCGATTTTGCCTTTCTTGACATTTACAACTACACTTTTTCTGTATCACCTAAGATTTGTACACAAAGAAGAAATGAAATAAAAAATCATGTAAGAGTTATGAACACAAGTCTTGGAATACAAAAAAAAAAGGTCTTAATTATTTAATCTATTAATGTACTACACACTGTCAAAAGCGGCTTTAAAATCGACAAAGAGATGGTGAGTGTCGATTCTTTTATCATGGGTCTTCTCCTGGATTTGGCGTATCGTGAAAATCTGGTCGATGGTAGACTTACCAGGTCTAAAGCCACACTGATAAGGTCCAATCAGTTTGTCTACGATGGGCTTCAGTCTTTTACTCAATGCGCTAGAAAGAACCTTATATGCGATATTAAGAAGACTGATTCCGCGGTAGTTGGTGCGGTTAGCGGGATCGCCTTTCTTGTGGATTGGGCAGAGCACACTTAAATTCCAATCTGGAGGCATGCACTCATCTGACCATATTCTGCATAAGAGCTGATGCATGCTTTTTACCAGCTCTTCGCCTCCGTGTTTGAACAGCTCGGCGGGTAGTCCGTCTTTCCCAGGCGATTTGTTGTTTTTGAGCCGGGATATAGCTATCCTCACTTCATCAAAGTCAGGTGGTGGGACGACTTTTCCATCGTCAGGGATTGGGGTATCGGGTTCGACGTCCCCCTCGCAATTTAGCAGTGAGGAGAAGTGCTTCCTCCATAATTTAAGTACATTCTGTACGTCGGTTACCAGGTCGCCGTTATTGTCCTTACAGGAACTTACCCTGGTCTTTAAACCTTCCGTCATCCGCCAGATGTTTTCATAGAATTTTCGGGAATCATTCCTGTCAGCCAGCATCTCAAGCTCCTCACACTCATGCCTTTCGGCTTCACGTTTCTTTTTTCTGAAAAGGCGCCTCTCTTCCTTTCTCGCCTCACTATAGCGTTGCCATACACTGCAGGTTGCGCCCGTTCGCAACGTCTCTATGCAGCGTCCTTTTTGTCCGAGGCAGTGCTACATTCCTCATCGTACCAGTTGTTCTTGCGGGCTCGCTGAAACCCTATAGCGGCCTCAGCGGTGGTACGCAATAGTTGGTTACATCGTTAGGTCGAGGATTGCCCTCTGATAGCAGGTGTGAGAGTCGAGTGGAGGAATTATCAGCTGTCTGTGTCATGCGCAGCTTCTCGACGTCAAACTTTCCTTCCGTTACTGTGCGCACTTTCTTCGCTGCACAGAGGCGTGTACGTATCTTGGCTGCAACATAATAATGGTCCGAGTCGATATTGGGGCCACGTAGGGTACGCACGGCCAGAGCGGTGGAGCTGTGTCTGCCGTCGATCATGACATGATCAATCTGGTTTCTAGTTCTTTGATCAGGGGACAGCCATGTTTTTTTTTTTCAGTGGAGAAAGCATCGAAAGCCTTAAAGTCAGTGTGGGACTTCAACCTAACACTAAAACTCCAACCGTCATGTACCGATCCCACCGGTACTACCGTTAAGTATTCCGTCGGGAGGTGGTTTTAGCACTAGTCTCAACGTCTGTTGGTCGGCGTAACCGTCCAGGGGACAGCCATGTGGCTTGGTGTATTCGCTTATGCTGGAACCTGGTACTACTGATGACCATATTGCGAGCAGCGGCGAAGTCAATCAACCGAGTGCCGTTGGGGGATGTTATATCGTGGAGACTGAATTTTCCAACTGTAGGACCAAAGACTCCTTCCTTGCCCACCTTGGCGTTAAAGTCGCCGAGCACGATTTTGATATCATGCTGGGGGCAGCGATCATAAGTCTGTTCTAGTTTATCGTAGAAGGAGTCCTTCTCTGCGTCGTCCGTCTCCTCAGTCGGCGCAGATAAATGTTATGTTGAAAAAAATCGCCTTGATGCGGATCGTAGCGAGACGCTCGTCCACAGGAGTGAACGCTAATACTTGGCGGCGAAGTCTCTTCCCCACCACGAATCCTACAACCAGTCGGGAAGCGGTACCGTCTCTTGAAAGGGTCCGGACATTCCCGGTACATGCCCTAATATCCAAATCATTATTCCTTATTCGTTTTGCCGGGTCGTCAACATTAAATGGGGTTCTCATCCGAGGCTTTGGTACATTAGTTTTCATTGGAATTAAGTTTTTTACGTGGCACCTCATGGTGAATAGACGCTGCGCAAAAGACCTCGGTGAGCCCTTAAACCAAGTATGTCAGAGTGGCCCCACCGGGGCTCCCTCTCTTTCTGCCGCGAGCCTAGATAGCTCACGTTGCCCAGAGTGTACGAACGAGGACGCAAGAGTCGGGATTGGGCAAGGTCGCACAGCAGCCACACCCCATTACACTCCGTTTTATCATTAGTATCAAGAAAAGTAGGAAGATATTCATAAGGCTCAACGCCCAGAGTTATGGCCTTATAATGTTTATCTGAAGCCCTGCTGGACATGTATAATAAATGCCTCAAAAATGGATTATTCCCAGAAATATGGAAAAAAAACAGCAGCTAGTGTTAATCGGCAAGGGTAAGGGAGACCCAAATTCGCCATCCGCGTACAGGCCACTGTGCATGCTCGATACGGCAGGAAAACTTTTTGAAAGGCTACTAAAGCTACGTATTGCAGCCGCCATAGAATTAGCTGGAGGACTCTCGCCGAGACAACACGGTTTCAGGCCTCGAAAGAGTACACTAGGTGCAATTGAGGACGTTCTTACTAGAGTAGAGGAAGCACAGCAACCTTAGACGTAAAAAATGCCTTCAACAGCGCGAGATGGGCAGAGCAACATTTTCAAATCCCATACTACCTACAGCGAGTAATCAGGAGCTATTTAAGACATCGAAGACTTACATACACAATCGCAGAGGGCCTACGAAGCATCAACGTCACAGGCAGCACAAGGTTCAATTCTTGGCCCTAACCTATGGAACGTCAGCTACGATGAAATATTCAGCTTATAAATGCCCAATGATACCTTCCTGGTCGGATACGCTGATGACAGTTTAGGGTCAAGGGAAGAGTAAGGGGAACGTGTCGTCCGCCGCGGCAGAGCCCCATACCGCGGTAAGGCCATAGTTACTCTCCGAGGCGGCCCGGTATCAGAGAGGCTCCGTTCGATTACAGCCACGATTTTCCTCCTGGCTGAAAACGTCCAATGGGGACGTGGTCGCATAACACCCTGGATTGGGAGGGGGAAGATCTTAGTCGTCGCGCCAGAGAGGCTTGGCTTCTCTCGTGATGTAGTACCGACGGCGCTATGATCACAAGGGCAGCGTAGCCCTGTGGCTATCGACTTAAGCCCTCGTACCGCGGCAAGGTGTCCACCCTTCACGAGGGCGGGTATATACTAGTTTATAATATTAATGTTATGAAATTGGTTTCTAAGGTTTTTAAGCTTTTTTAGTGCTTTTGTGTACCATGGAATATTATGTGTTCGCTTTTTTTAAAGAAATTTGTACTCATACAGAACTCAAGCAAGAATGCTTTGGAAAAGCAATCATCGAGCAGTAGAGTTGACATCCAATAATAAACTATTGATATTCACAAAATCACAGGTATCATATTTGAAAACGATTTTATCATTTAATCTAATCTTAGCTTGCGTCATAATGACGCTTAGCCGCCTAGGCGATTTAGGCCGTTTCGTATCAAAGCACGCCAGTCATTCCTTTTTAGCGATAACTGACGCCAATTGGAAACCCCAAGGGAGTTCAAGTCATCCTCCACCTGTTGTTTCCATCTCAGTCGAGGTCCCCCCCTTCCTCTGCTGCCGAATTCGGGTGCCGATAGGAAAACTTTCTGTGCTGGTGCTTCTTTGTCCATTCGCATAATATGACCCAGCCAGCGGAGCCTTTGGGCTTTAATCCGCTGAACTAGGGTCAGGTCTGCGTAAAGCTCATCGTTAAATTTCCTTCGATACTCGCCGTTGGCATCACGGGAAGGACCATAAATCTTCCGGAGAACTTTTCTCTCAAATACTCCAAGGGCCATCTCATCTTCTCTTGACACTGTCCATGATTCCGAGCCGTACATCAGGACTGGTATTATGAGAGACTTATAGAGCGTGATCTTTGTTTGTCGAGAGAGGACTTTACTGCTCAATTGCCTACTTAGTCCAAAGTAACACTTGTTGGCAAGGGTGATTCTCCGTTGGATTTCTAGACTGATATTATTTTCGGTGTTAATGCTGGTTCCCAAATAGACGAAGTCTCTCACCGTTTCAAACTTGTAGCTACCAACGGTGACTTGGCTCAATATCATCGGCATACGCCAGCAATTGCACGCTCTTGTAAAAGATTGTGCCATTGCGGTTTAGCTCTGCTGCTCGAATTATCTTCTCATCATCAGGTTAAAGAAATCACACGAAAGGGAGTCGCCCTGTCTGAAGCCTCGTTTGGTTTCAAATGGCTCAGAGAGGTCCTTCCCGATTCTGACGGAGCTGTTGGTTTTGCTCAACATCATTTGGCAAAGCCGTATAAGCTTTGCAGGGAAGTTAAATTCAGACATGGCGGCATACAGGCAACTCCTTTTTGCGCTGTCTGTTCAGTTCGAACTACTTATAATTGATTTTACTTGAATGGAATCACCCTTTATACTTAGCATTAATATACATTATCATGAATTTATTGTGAACTATCGATTTTGCCTTTCTTGACATTTACAACTCATCATCATTTATTGGCGCTTAACCGCCTAAGCGATTTTGGCCGTTTCGTATCAAAGCACGCCAGTCATTCCTTTTTAACGATAACGGACGCCAATTGGAAACCCCAAGGGAGTTCAAGTCATCCTCCACCTGTTGTTTCCATCTCAGTCGAGGCCTCCCCCTTCCTCTGCTGCCGAATTCAGGCGACGATAGGAAAACCTTCTGTGCTGGAGCTTCTTTGTCCATTCGCATAACATGGCCCAGCCAGCGGAGTCTTTGGGCTTTAATTCGCTGGACTATGGTCAGATCTGCGTAGAGCTCGTACAGCTCATCGTTAAATTTCCTTCTATACTCGCCGTTGGCATCACGGGAAGGACCATAAATCTTCCGGAGAACTTTTCTCTCAAATACTCCAAGGGCCATCTCATCTTCTCTTGACATTGTCCATGAATCTGAGCCATACATCAGGACAGGTATGATGAGAGACTTATAGAGCGTGATCTTTGTTCTTCGAGAGAGGACTTTACTTCTCAATTGCCTACTCAGTCCAAAGTAGCACTTGTTGGCAAGAGTGATTCTCCGCTGGATTTCTAGACTGATATTGTTTTCGGTGTTGATACTGGTTCCCAAATAGACGAAGTCCCTCACAGTTTCAAATTTGTAACTATCAACAGTGACATGGCTGCCAAGGCGCAGGTGCGCCGATTCTTTCTTTGATGACAGCAAATACTTCGTCTTGTCCTCGTTCACGGCAAGACCCACTTTTTTCGCTTCCTTATCCAGTCCAGAGAAGGCAGCGCTTACGGCGCGGTTGTTAAGGCCAATGATATCAATATCATCGGCATACGCCAGCAATTGCACGCTCTTGTAAAAGATTGTACCATTGCGGTTTAGCTCTGCTGCTCGAATTATCTTCTCCAGCATCAGATTGAAGAAATCGCACGAAAGGGAGTCGCCCTGTCTGAAGCCTCGTTTGGTTTCAAATGGCTCAGAGAGGTCCTTCTCGATTCTGACGGAGCTGTTGGTATTGCTCAACGTCATTTGACAAAGCCGTATAAGCTTTGCAGGGAAGTCAAATTCAGACATGGCGGCATACAGGCAACTCCTTTTTACGCTGTCAAAAGCGGCTTTAAAATCGACAAAGAGATGGTGAGTGTCGATTCTCTTATCATGGGTCTTCTCCAGGATTTGGCGTATCGTGAAAATCTGGTCGATGGTAGACTTACCAGGTCTAAAGCCACACTGATAAGGTCCAATCAGTTTGTCTACGATGGGCTTCAGCCTTTCACACAACACGCTAGAAAGAACCTTATATGCGATATTAAGAAGACTAATTCCGCGGTAGTTGGTGCGGTTAGCGGGATCGCCTTTCTTGTGGATTGGGCAAAGCACACTTAAATTCCAATCCGGAGGCATGCATTCGTCTGACCATATTCTGCATAAGAGCTGATGCATGCTTTTTACCAGCTCTTCGCCTCCGCGTTTGAACAGCTCGGCGGGTAGTCCGTCTTTTCCAGGCGCTTTGTTGTTTTTGAGCCGGGATATAGCTATCCTCACTTCATCATAGTCAGGTGGTGGGACGACTTTTCCATCGTCAGGGATTGGGGTATCGGGTTCGACGTCTCCCTCGCAATTTAGCAGTGAGGAGAAGTGCTCCCTCCATAATTTAAGTACACTTTGTACGTCGGTTACCAGGTCGCCATTATTGTCCTTACAGGAGCTTGCCCCGGTCTTAAAACCTTCCGTCATCCGCCGGATCTTTTCATAGAATTTTCGGGCATCATTCCTGCCAGCCAGCATCTCAAGCTCCTCACACTCACGCCTTTCGGCCTCACTTTTCTTTTTTCTGAAAAGGCGTCTCTCTTCCTTCTTTGCCTCACGATATTGTTGCCATACACTGCGGGTTGCGCCCGTTCGCAACGTCTCCTTGTAGGCAGCGTCGTTTTTTTTCGAGGCAGTTTTGCATTCCTCATCGTACCAGTTGTTCTTGCGGGCTCGCTGGAACCCTATAGTGGCCTCAGCGGCGGTACGCAATGAGTGAGAGATATGCTTCCATTGCTCGGTTACATCGTTAGGTCGAGGATTGCCCTCTGCTAGCAGGTGTGAGAGTCGAGTTGTGAAATTATCAGCTGTCTGTGTCATGCGCAGCTTCTCGACGTCAAACTTTCCTTCCGTTACTGTGCGCACTTTCTTCGTTGCACAGAGGCGTGTGCGTATCTTGGCTGCGACAAGATAATGGTCAGAGTCAATATTGGGACCACGCAGTGTACGCACGTCCAGAACGGTGGAGCTATGTCTGCCGTCAATCAAGACATGATCAATCTGGTTTCTAGTTCTTTGATCAGGGGACAGCCATGTGGCTTGGTGTATTCGCTTATGCTGGAACCTGGTACTACTGATGACCATATTGCGAGCAGCGGCGAAGTCAATCAACCTAGTGCCGTTGGGGGATGTTATATCGTGGAGACTGAATTTTCCAACTGTGGGACCAAAGACTCCTTCCTTGCCCACCTTGGCATTAAAGTCGCCGAGCACGATTTTGATATCATGCTGTGGGCAGCGATCATAAGTCTGTTCAAGTTTATCGTAGAAGGAGTCCTTCTCTGCGTCGTCCGTCTCCTCAGTCGGCGCATAGGCGCAGATAAATGTTATGTTGAAAAACCTCGCCTTGATGCGGATCGCAGCGAGTAGCTCGTTCACAGGAGTGAACGCTAATACTTGGCGGCGAAGTCTCTTTCCCACCACGAATCCTACACCACGCGCTTTGCCGCGTGTCTGGCCACTGTAGTATACGTCACAAGGACCGATGGTCGTCTTTCCTTGCCCCGTCCATCGCATTTCCTGCAGGGCGGTGATGTCAGCCTTTGCGCCTACGAGGACATCAACCAGTCGGGCAGCGGTACCGTCCCTTGAAAGGGTCCGGACATTCCCGGTACATGCCCTAATATCCAAATCGTTATGCCTTATTCGTTTTGCCGGGTCGTCAACATTAAAGGGGGTTCTCATCCGAGGCTTTGTATATTTTTTCATTGGAATTAAGTTTTTTACGTGGCGGGTCCCAAACCCAGCGCACAACCCGTTTCGGGGTTTTGGAAAATATTTACACATTTATATAGCGAGCCGCTTGCTTCAAGACAGACGCCCGCTTGCAGCCGCACCTCATGGTGAACAGACGCTACGCAAAAACCTCGGTGAGCCCTTAAACCAAGTATGTCAGAGTGGCCCCACCGGGGCCCCACCGGGGCTCCCTCTCTTTCTGCCGCGAGCCTAGGTAGCTCCCGTTGCCCAGAGTGCACGAACGAGGACGCAAGAGTCGGGATTGAGCAAGATCACTTAGTAACCACACTCCATTACACTCCACACTCCATTACACTCCGCAGGGAAGTTAAATTCAGACATGGCGGCATACAGGCAACTCCTTTTTGCGCTGTCTGTTCAGTTCGAACTACTTATAATTGATTTTACTTGAATGGAATCACCCTTTATACTTAGCATTAATATACATTATCATGAATTTATTGTGAACTATCGATTTTGCCTTTCTTGACATTTACAACTACACTTTTTCTATATCACCTAAGATTTGTACACAAAGAAGAAATGAAATAAAAAATCATGTAAGAGTTATGAACACAAGTCTTGGAATACAAATAAAAAAGGTCTTAATTATTTAATCTATTAATGTACTACACATTAAAATGGTGCCGAAACCCGGGATACGTGAATTAAAATACTTTGCGTAACTATTACATTGCTTTACTTTAATACAAGTTACACTTTTAGAAGGTTTATTCTTTTCTGAATACTCTGCCATATCGCCACCACGTGGAAAATTTATAACTCATCTTAAATATACCTTGCTTATATTTAATAAATATGGAAGCTGCCATTCAAGATCAGCGACCGATGAAGGCTCATATCGAGCGAATGATGGCATCTTTCGACGGAAAGGCATTAGAAGAAAAGACGAGAGGTTATGTTCAAAGCTTACTTAGCGAGGTTGATAACATATGTCAAAACTTCAAAGCTGGCCACGAGAAAATCATCGAAAACCTACGTAACGAATCAATTGAAGAAAAGGACGTTCCCTATTTATCTGAGGATGTCTTCTACACCTGCTATGATCTATTTATTTCATTTAAATCTAAGTCCGTCAATTTAAAATTAGCACTCCAAATTCACCAGGTATTCATGCAAGCACTTTCGCTACAGGTAATTCTAGGAACGATACAGTAACTTCAGCTGCCCGTTTGCCAAAAATTGGGCTTCCCACCTTCTCGGGAGATTATCTGGAATGGATTCCCTTTCGCGATATGTTTCTGTCCCTAGTTCACAACAACACGGCTTTAACAGACGACCAAAAATATTTTTATTTAAAAGGTTCCTGTAGAGGTACACCAAAGGCAATGGTTGATGAATATCCATCAGCTGACGAAAGCTATTCGCTTGCATGGTCAGCCTTAGTCAATAGATACCATAATAAAAGAAAATTAGTTGACCAGATTTTAAAGAAACTTTTTAACGCAGCACCTACGGATGGAGCTCTGCAAAGTATAAAAACTCTGCTGGATTTGACTCGTAATTCTCCCGTGACATCACAAAACCAAGTAAGTGTCAGTTACTTGGTTTCGTCGTTCTACGAATTTTCGGAATCCCGTGAAAAAAATCTATCAGGGACATCGATCCGTTTCTTCCTATCTTGTTTCTAAGTACCTTAAACTAAAAAATTTATAAAACCAAGTAACTTAAAATGCACTGAATCAAGAATTTAGCTCACAACAAAACCAAGTAACTCGTGTTCTTTGTTTAGTAACTGGAAATTTTACAACAAATACTAGGCTTTTTTACCAAAAATCATTAGAAATCTATTACATATAGTCACTCTAAGTTTCTGATTTAGTTTCGATCTCCTATTAATGCAAAAACCATTAAAACTCAGTTGTTAATCAAGAATTATTTGAATTTCCTCAAAAAATGTATGTGATTATTTCACAAAACCAAGTAACTTTTATAGATACTTGATTTATCTTATTCCTATCAGAAAAGTATTTGAGATAATTTTAAAATTATTGCAGGGATAAAGCTAGGGAATATTATGTGATTTCATCCCAGCATCAGATCGCAAACCAGAACAAATTTTGCAGGAGCAGTAAGGGCTTTTTTATACTATATCCGAATGTTATGGTAGTGTAAGAAAACTTTTTAGTCTTGAGTCAGACGCAGGCTAAGAGCTTCTTTTTCGTGAAGTGCAGCCCACTATCGGGTTAGACCTACCCTGATGGTGAGAAGCTAGAAAGTATATTCAACCACGTTTCATCATTATTTGGAGCTTAACAGCCTAGGCGAATTTGGTCGCTTCGTATCAAACCACGTCAATCTTTCCTTTTTAGCGACAACTGACGCCAATTTAAAATGCCAAGGGAGTTCAAGGCACCCTCCACTTGTTGTTTCCATCTCAGCCGAGATCTCCTTCTTCCTCTGCTGCCCCAATTCGGGTGTCGATAGGAACACCTTCTGTGCTGGAGCTTCCTTGACCATTCACATAACATGACCCATCCAGCGGAGCGTTTGGTTTTTAATTCTAACTAACTAATGGCGGCGATATACCCACAGGTTATCATAACCTCTAGCGAGATTTTTAGCCGAGCTGCTCTTTCCAACTTCTGGTGTGTTGCTTTGAGTTTTCCTACACGTTTGCGGCACCTACAGTTTTTTGCCGACTCCGAACGGAACTTGCAAAGCAAATGAATTTTTTGCTGAGAAGCTTCTCATGGCAGAAATACCCCCGGAGAGTTTGCCAAACTACTGCCGAGGGGCGACCCCGTTTAGAAAAATTACTTTTCTAAATCATTTTTGATGTAGAAGGCCGAACACTTAACCGCTACACCACGGCGGTATTTAATTCGCTCATCGTTAAATTTGCATCACGGGAAGGACCATAAATCTTCCAGAGAAGTTTTCTCTCAAATACTCCAAGAGACATCTCATCTTCTCTTGACACTATCCATGATTCCAAACCATACATTAGGACTCGTATGATGGATGTATATAGCGTGATCTTTGTCTATCGAGAGAGCACTTTACTTCTCAATTGCCTACTTACTCCGAAGTAACACTTGTTGGCAAGAGTGATTCTCCTTTGGATGTCGAATATCGAGGACATAAACAAGGAAAATTTAGTGTGAGGCCCAAAAAAATAAAAAAGATTTGCTTCCGACATCCATATTCCCTTTTATATGAAAGTGCACAACAAATCCAAGTAACTATCAACTTGCTTGGATTTGTCGTGCAACAAAATTTTTTTTTGTATGAAAGCCAAAAATCGTAACAATTTAAAATCAAAGTTACTTGGAAGTTACTTGGGTTTGTTCTGAAACAAAAAAATGTTTTGTATGAAAGGCGAAAATCGTGTTTTTTAAAAACTCTGTAACTGTTTGCCTTGGCCAATAAATCCATAACTGCGTCGAAAAAAATTTCTTGCACATGTGCATAAAAAAACTTTGGAATCTTATCTTGTCATAATTGAAAAAGTTGTATAAACAAGTTGATATTTGTCGGAGATATAGGCTGCTACGCAAACCCTTAATTTCCCAACATTTTGAAAAAACTAGTTACTTGGTTTTGTTGTGTCACGGGAGAATTGTTTAGCACTTCTGAGAACGGTAGATGTAAGCACTACTGGTTGGGATCCGTTGCTTATCTTTGTGCTCACCCAAAAACTAGATAAACAAACGCGAAAAGAATGGGAACCGTCGCTGCATGGAAAAAATGACATTCCTGAAGTACTGAGTTTCCTCAAATTCCTAGAGAACACTTATCGCGCTCTTGAGTTTGTTGAGGGAGAGGATGAAATGAAAATAAAAGTAACAGGTATCCGTGATTCTAAAAATAAACAACAAAACCAACCATGACGACTCGTACATGCAAATACGACATCTGTACACCACAAATCAGGTCAATCTACCGGTTCCCTTTGTCAAAAGCAGCATCAGTTGTACAAATGTTTTAAATGTTCTGCTCTCCCCGCATCTGATAAAAAACAATTTGTTTTGCAAAATAATTTGTGCTTAAACTGCTTAGGTAAGGGTCACACCTGCAGGGAATGCAAAATTACCTCGCGGTGTCAAGAGTGTAAACAATCTCATCACACCATACTTCATACAGCTTTCGCATTATGCGGTTCCAATAACACTCATGGGGAGGTGAACGCTAATGTCTCACTTTGTTCAACCGGCGTACTTGGTAGCAATGAAACGGCTTCTCTGAAAACACCAACAAAGCTACAATCTCTATCAAATTATATCTTTAATCCAGTCTTACTAGCTACTGTTCGAGTAATTGTTGCTTCCTCATCACATAGATTTAATCTGAAAGCTCTCGTCGATCAAGGAGCGCAAGCTTCGTTTATAACAGAGAATGCTGCTCAATTACTGTACCTTAACAAAACCAAGGTAAACATATCGATTAGTGGTATTGGGGGCATTCCAGGCCTAACCGCCAAAAAAGTAGTACAGCTCACTTTGTACTCACATTATGATAAAGATGATATTCTGTTACCTAATATGAGAAGGTACAATCGCGGAATTATACTGCAAGAAACACATTTTGGTTGGATGATTTCCGGACCGATAAATAAAAGCCTTGCCCCAGAAGTAATACATTTGAATTTATGTAGACATGATGATACACTCCGATTATTTTGGGAGCGAGAAGAGTTGAGTGAGGAACGAATTCTTAGCAAAGAAGAGAGTGCGTGCGAAAAACTATTTATGGAAACCCATACCAGGGATGACAGTGGACGATATACAGTACATCTTCCTTTTAAGACTCTACTAACCACCGGAGAGTTGCCGGTACTTGCTTCCACTCACCTTATTGCTGTGAAAAGATATCATCAGCTTGAAAATCGTTTAAGATCTAATACAAAGCTTGCTCGGTTATACAAAGAATTCTTAGCAGAATATGAATTGTTGGGACACATGGAGAAGATAGGAGAGTACCCAAAAGATTTGAGAGAGAACCACTACCTTCTGCCTCATCATGGTGTTTTAAGAGATAGTAGCACTACCACTAAGTTGAGAGTGGTATTTGATGGAGGAAGTGGCCGACACCTGGGTATATCTCTCAACGATGAGCTCTCTTCTGGACCACCTTTACAAAATGATCTACCCAGTATAATTACCAGATGGCGTTGTCATAAAATTGCTTTTACAGCAGATTTGGAGAAAATGTTTTTTTATGGAGAAACGATGTAAGAAAGACAATAGGTATTTATAAATTGCGAACAGTTACCTATGGCACTACCTCAGCTCCTTATTTATCTATACGCGTTCTTCGACAGTTAGCTCTTGATGAAACCAGTGAGTTCCCTCTCGCAAGTAAAATCTTCATGAAAGACAGTTATGTTGATGACATCATATCAGGAGGCGATTCTGTAACAGAGACAATAGAATTACAACATCAGCTAACTAATCCTTCTAATCGTGGAGGATTTAACTTAAGAAAATGGAATTCAAACTCTCAAGAACTAATGAATTCTATTCCACTTAACAATCGAGATAACATTGATTTGTTAAAGCTTTGGGGCTTTATTGGGAAGTAATTGATGATAACTTATGTTTCAAACTTAACTTTAGCTTCGCTCCAACTGTTACTAAAGGTAGTATTGTAGTATATCAGAGCATGTCACTAACAACAGCAAAGCCACACGCCGACTTCTAAATGTTTGGCTGTGGAATGTAAACATTTTGCAGAGTCAACGTATTCATAATTACTTTCACTTTCTCACGCGCCCCAAATATATAAGTGGCACTAGTTATAGAGTTTCAATGCGCGCGACTGCATTGCTAGCAGCTCCACGCTTAGTACATGTGTGCGTATGCATGTAACGGCATTACTTGTAGCTGCGAGCTGTATATGTTTGCATGTATGTTGCTGACTGCACTGAATTGTATCTCATACAGTACATAGAATTAGAGTATATATGTATTCTAGTAAATAAGAGTTTTAGAGTGAAGAATTATTATAAATAAGCTGAAATAATACTAAATAAACCAATTGCTGCTCTGCCTCGCCAAAGGCAACCAACAAAATTATTTTTATTTCATTTCCAAATACTTTATGGCGATCCTGCCTTGATACTGACGGCAAATATTGCTCTCTTAGCGATCCGCCAGATTTCAAAGGCAGGAAAACCAGGATAATACAATTAGTATATCATTAAATTATCCTGCCGTCCAAATTCGGCAGGAATAAAGTAATATAATTTTGAACGAGCAATTTCTTGAACCGGAACTATTGATCAACATAACTAACTATGAATCAGTGCCCACATTCGTTGTGATGATATCCAAGGTAAAACAAGAATTGTTGGCATAACAGAGGGAAGTATCCCAAGATTTAAGGGATTATTGCCCGAACACGTTGTAATGGCATCCGAGGAAAAACAAGGATTGTTGGCATAACAGAAAGGAATTATCCAAAGAACTGGCTTATTAAAGGGACCACAAAGCATCAATCAACCAAATAATTAAGTATAAGAAAATTTTTTTTTTTCAAAATTATGGCTGGCCTAACGGCCGCTTAAACTAGAAGGGCACCACATAGTTGCCGTTTCGCATTGTTTTTTTTTCTAATCAGCCACATATTATTGTAAACACCAAAAAAAAAAAAATATTATTGTAAAAATAAAATAATGCCAGGAGAGTCCATAAAAACACAAAAACAATTTGATAAAGTCTTTTCCGGTATAGTTGAAAGGGGCCTGGAAGCGACAAAAGCAATCAAAGAAGAGCAAGTCAGGCAAGGCCATCAGCCGCTGACTTTAGAAGAGTATAGAAAAAGAAATATGGCTCAAGTAATTGTTGAGCCACGTATTCCAGAGCCGGTAAAACATAATCGGAAAAGAGGAGGTCAAAAATATGCCAAAAGAAGGCAAATAGCCGAATTGTACCAACAAATAAATCTATGTACTAATAGAGATTTAAAGATAAAATTAAAAAGAGAGATTCAAATTTTAAGAAAACAGTCGAAGGATACAAATTTTTAAACAAAAAAAAATTTTTTTAGTTACTTGCAATCTATCCCCATGGATTGTGCATTGCCCGATGATCTTGACTACGAGGCAATAAACAAAATTGTAGACGAATTAGAGCGTCAAAACGAGGACATTGCTCGGAAGTCAAGGTCACGTAATAAAGGAAGCAATAGACACAATCTAAACTGGTTAAAACAATTATGGTCCTTTATAGGAATGGGTAGAGAACCCACAATGGAAGACCTTTTATATCCTTCCACTTTGGAAGAAGAATTAATTAGATTTATAAGAAAGTAAACCCTTAAGAAAGAACTTACGAATAAATAAAAATAAAAACTTGAACTCGAAAATTTGCTATTAAATTTTTTTTTAAAAAGAAGAGTAAGTAAAGACCATTTCCATTTGTCTATCTGATTTTTAATATGGGGGGAAAACTTCTAAAGTAGATACCCCAAATGCGAATGTCAATAGCATTAAAATTGTTGACCATACTGAAGCTTTAGAATTCATAAGAATTTTGCTACTGATTGTGACAATCTGCACCTATACCAGTTTGTTCCTCAAAATATACTCAGTCCACAATAAAATTTTAAAAAAGAAATACCAGAGCCGCGCAGACGGTCTGGACAAAGTATAAGTAATAAATACATTTTAATACAAATGGAAAAGTGGGACGATATTTTGAGAGAGCTTTCTGAAGAAAAAATAAACGCGGAAAAGTCATATAAATGCATATGTAAAAATACAAAAATTAAAATTGAAACGATCAAGAAACATCTGAATATCATTTTATTGTCATTAAATAATAGCGGAAAAATATTGAAAAGAACTAACCATTATTTAACAAAAGCTCACCAAACAGAAGCATACTAAATATTTTCGTCTATCAGAGACAAATTGGTATACTCACTATCAAGATATGAAATTGACTTCATAGTGCCAAAATCTTAAGAAAAAGACATTGAAATAGATTTTGACGCCAAATTTCTGCAAGATACTTCGGAAGAGGAACTAGAACAAGAAGAAAAAATTCATTCTGATTCTGATAAATCTGTCCAGACTGAGATTATTGAGAAACAAGAAACATTTTCTCAAACAAATATTGTCGCCCAAGTAGGACAAAATTCCCAAACGCACACCGAAATGGCGCAACCAGCGACATCATTCATTAAAACTGCGTCATCGATCTTACCTGGGTTCGATGGCAAACCAGAAAACTTATCGAGTTTTCTGGATGCCCTTGATATCCTCGAACAAATCAAGGAGGAACATGAGGCTTTGGCAGTGTCCATGATAAAAACAAAGCTAAAAGCCACAGCTAGAAATTTGATAAGTGCTGAAGAGTCAATACAGGAAATAAAACTAAAATTAAAAAATAAAGTAAAGGGTGAGTCAGTTGAAGTTATAACAGCAAAACTCCTGAACATCCAACAGCGCAGTAAGACTGCTAATCAGTATACTGCAGAGATTGAAAAATTTACAAAATCACTAGAGGGAGCATACATATCTGATGGCTTAACAACAGACCTAGCCACCAAATATGCTACACAAACTGCTGTAAAAGCTATGTGTAAATTTGTTCCAATGATAAGGTGAAAACAATTGTGCAAGCTGGAACGTTCACTTCGATGAACGAAGCTATATCCAAATTCACCAATAGCTGCACAGAAATAACGGGTAACCCTAATTCATTGTTGCACATACGCCAACAAAATTATTTTCGTGGTAATTTCCGCAGAAGCTATCAAAGTAACTCTTACAGAGGTAGCCAGCGGCGTTCATTCCAAACACGGTTTAATAATTATAATAATAATAATAATAGAAATAATAATAGATCCGGGAGAAATTTCGGAAATCAATCACGCGGTCCCAATCGCAATAACCCTAGAAATGTCAGAAATGTAAACCAACAGGAAAACCAGCAAACTCCACCTCAATAAATAAAAGACCATATGTCTTCCATCTGCACCTTAATAGCTATATATCATCAAGAACAACTCTAAATAACTCTATTTCAACCCTCCTGATTGATACAGGAGCAGACATATCAATTATAAAAAAGGGTCAAATTGACAATAATGTCACCATTAATTATTCTCAAAAAACTGGTCTAAAGGGCATTGGTCAGGGTTTAACAAGGACTATTGGCACAGTTACTGTAGATTTAAGAGATGATTATCTATTAATTAAACACAAATTTCACATAGTAGAAGATCCCATGTGACGAAATTTTGGGGCTTGATTTTATTAAAAAATATAATTGCATTTTAGATTACAATAAAAACGGAGACACCCTAATACTACGTCCATATGATTACCCAGAAAACATAATAATCCAAATGACAAATAACCCAACCGTAAATTGCATAACAATCCCAGCAAGATCGGAAGTAATCCGACAAGTTTATATTGAAAATGGCAATTCTGAATTATTGATACCTCATCAAAAAGCATCCGAAGGTATTTTTATAGCCAATACCTTAGGTAATTCAAACAACACCTTCATTAGAATCATAAATACAACCGATAAAAATGCAACTATTCAAAATTTCAAAATAACTACAGAAAATTTAGATGATTACAAAATAGTAAATAATAAATCTAAAACAGCAGAAAATAATAAAGAAAAGTTGGAAAGGTTAAATAAAAACTTTCCAAAATTTGTTACTGAACAACTTAATGAACTATGCGCAGAATTTATTGACATATTTTCACTAGAATCAGAACCCATTACCACTAATAATTTTTACAAGCAAAAATTACTTATGAAAGAAAAGATAATAATCCAGTCTATGTAGAAAATTACAGAATTCCACAAGCTCATAAAAGCGAAATTAGTAAACACGTAAATAAATTAGTTGAAGATGACATTATAGAGCCATCTATGTCAGAGTACAATAGCCCCATTCTGCTTGTACCCAAAAATAAATATTTTTCATGCTTAAACTTGATGTCTGGCTTTCATCAAATTGAGTTACATAAAGACTCTAGGGACATAACATCGTTTACGGCAGACGATGGCACCTATCGTTTCAAAAGATTGCCATATGGTTTGAAAGTAGCCCCAAACTCGTTTCAAAGAATGATGACTCTTGCATTTGCAGCCCTTAAGCCTTCCCAAGCTTTTCTATATATGGATGACCTGGTGGTATTAGGATGTTCCGAAAAACACATGATTACGAATTTGAGAGATGTATTTTCAACTTGCCGAAAATACAATTTAAAGTTACATCCCGATAAATTTTTATTTAATCAAGAAGTTACTTATCTTGGACACAAATGCACAAATAAAGAAATTTTACCTGATCCC
>CAXKVI010000379.1:0-12500 GCA_964058755.1 Campiglossa producta
ACTGGATACCAATTGGCTAACCGAAAATCGTCAACTAATTTGTAGCTGAATTCAATTTGGAGCTTCTAAGCATGAAACAAAAAAACAGCAACATAACGCAAGTCAAAATACCAACGATCAACAAAAGCTAACTGTCTAGCGAATTGCTGCAACAAAATACTGTATACAAGTGGAAGCGTTGATTTTTTTCCTGACACGTACTTGAATCACCTTTTTTTCACTTGTACCGACAATAGGGCGTGCAGGCACTCGGGAAATGGCCTCAAGGGCAATATTTGCTAAAATGGAAATTGTAAATGTATTGAGAAAAAAGAAAACATAGAAATAAAATAAAGTGTAGATAAACTGAGAAGACGCCGATTGCCGCTGCCACTGCTGCTGCTGCTGCTGCTGCTGCTGCTATAAAAAGGGCCAACAAATAACCTCGCGCATATTTTCTTCTTTTCGGCAATGACTTTGACTGTGACCAAGTACCTACAAAATTATCGACTAAGCCCAAATGCAGCTAGACAATGAGTGCCAACTACTTACGTAAGAAAAACGAGTAAAAAAAAAGAATCACGCTAGGTGAAAAACGACAAAGGTGGAGACTATCAATTTATTTTAACACCAACAATTGAGCATTAGTTGCATGTTGCAAGAGCAACTTGAAGACGACAATTGGTGGTGTTAAGAATTGGCCAGAAATGGTGAAAAGTTGTAAAGGAGCCAAAATTGTATACCTAGTAGTAGTATTGTTTTATTTTTATATGAATACTTACCTAAAATAATTCCAAAATAATCCCAAAACGACCGCAAAAAAATCTTAAAGGTTCCTAAAATGGTCTTGAATTTAACCCAAAACCACCCAAAAATGATTAAAAAAATAATTCCAAAATGGCCCCAAAATTATTTCAAAAAAATCCCAAAAAGACCCTTAAATGAACCTAAAATGATCCCAAAATGACCCAAAAATGATCCCAAAACTACTCCAAAATGACCCCAAATGGTAACCCTGGGCGGCAACCATATTTGAAAATATTTTAGTTGATGGTCGCCGAAAATACCTTTCATTTGATACCCATATTGGCAATATTTAAAATTAAATTGAAATATGTGGCAACCCTGTAAACCGCTCCAAGTGGCAACCCCCAAGCGAATAGTTTTATAATCAATCATACTATCTATATGCCAAATTTCATCCAAATCGGTGAAACTGTTACCTAGATAGTACCGTAAATACAAATATAATGCGGTAAGGTGGCAGCCCTACTTGTAAATATTTTAGTTGATATCTCACAAATAATACCTTTCAATTGATACCCATATTGGCACATCTTTCTCCATTATTTAAAAAAAATTGAAATAGGTGGCAACCCTGTGAACCGCCCCAGGTGACCCCCAAGTGGATATTTTTCTAATCAATCATACCATCTATATGCTGTTACCGAGATAGTACCGTATGTACAAATATAATGCGGTAAGGTGGCAACCCTACTTGCAAATATTTTAGTTGATATCTCACAAATAATACCTTTCAATTGATACCCATATTGGCATATCTTTCTCCATTATTTAAAAAAAATTGAAATAGGTGGCAACCCTGTGAACCGCCCCAGGTGACCCACAAGTGGTTATATTTCTAATCAATCATACCATCTATATGCCAAATTTCGTCCAAATCGGTGAAGCTGTTCCCGAGATAGTACCGTATATACAAATATAATGCGGTGAGGTGGCAACCCTACTTGCAAATATTTTAGTTGATGTCTCACAAAAAATACCTTTCAATTCATACCCATATTGGCATATCTTTCTCTATTATTTAGAATAAAAATTGAAATAGGTGGCAACCCTGTAAACCGTCCCAGGTGGCAACCCCCAAGTGGTTATATTTCTAATCAATCATACCATCTATATGCTAATTTTCATCCAAATCGGTGAAGCTGTTACCGAGATAGTACCGGATACACAAATATACAGATAGGCTTCGGTAAGGTGGCAACCCTAGGTGGCAACCCTACTTTAAAATATTTTAGTTGGCATGTCGCTGAAAAAACCTTTCATTTGATACCCATATTGGCATATCTTGATACAAAATTTAAAAAAAATGGGAGAGGTGGCAACCTTGTAAACCGCCCCAGGTGGCAACCCCCAAGTGGATAGTCTTAGAATAAATCCAACTATCTATGTTCAAAACTGTATCCAAATCGGTCAAGCGGATATATAAATATACATATATACAAATTAAGCTCGTTTAAAGTTAGAAGATACAATTTCGGGAGTATTTTCGCGATCTTTTCAAAATTTGTATAAGATGAGCTTTGGAAAATTTCGGAATAACTTTTGGGATTATTTCTAGAGTGTATTAACGCTACCGGGTATTAACGCAAGCCGCTGAGAAAAGTACGCTATAAGCAGTAATGAAAACAGCAACAACAAAAAACTAACTCAAACCCAATTTCTTTAGCGAATGCAACACTATCATTATCAAGTCACGACAAATTCCTAAGCGTGTGGTGCCTAAGAGTTTGGCATTTCAAAAACATTGCGACGAGCGCATCTGCTTTTGTTTTGTATAGATACAATAGATATATGTACATATATAGGTAGCATCAGTTTTCTAGCGTGTTGCTAATTTTCTAGCAAACGCTGGATTTAGCGTTAGAAAGATGCAACTTTTCCATGCCGAACTTGGCAAGCTGGCGATTGCTTGGACTTAGACCAAATGGTGGTGGCCTGCGGCGACAGATGATGACCACAAACTAGCACGTTGCGAATGGTAGTGCAGTAGAAGAAACCATCTCAAAAAGGAAAAAAAAAACAAACAAAAACGACGGCAAACAAAAACAACATAGCAAAAGGGGCAATCAAAAGCAGAGCAAATGACAAGAATTGTTAATGTGGTAGAGGTGGTGCCTATACATTCAAAGATATTTGCAAGAATGTGACCATAATAAAAAAGCAACAACAAAATCGATATGAAACACCAACACCACTTTGGTTATCACAATCCCAGTGTGCTTTTTCTTCTGCCACATGCCACTTTGGCACATTCATTGACCATATCCGTAGAGTGTGGAAGGTGTGAAAATTGTAAATGCAAACAATTTGCGATGCGCTGCGCATGCGCAAAACAAATGGCATCTTCTAATAGCGCGGTAGGCAATTGTAGAAGTGATCAAAGACTTTCTGAGCGCGTTTTGTTTGAAAATCGATTGGCATGGCGGTAGCGCTGCTTGAAGTGCTACTTAGCTTTCGACCACTTTTGGGCTCAGCTTGACTTCGTTGTTGTCTCGTAACTAACTTAGACATGTGTCACTTGCGATTTTTGTTCACAATTACTCCTTGTAGCATGAAATGCTTTAGGGGAAAATTGCTGTAAACATTTGGTAAACAAAACACTAACTCATCTACTTAACTGCTGCCTACTGTTGATGTGATGTCAATCAGATTAGGTAGTTAGATAAGTGAACGACATGGTTGAGGTGATGGTAATTAAAGACTTCCGATCAACGTAAAAGACAATCCGCCAAAAGACCAAGGGGGGTCCCTTCTTGAAGCCGAGAAGGAAAACAAAACATTTTCGTAGGACTTGACTCAATATAGCTCCTGTATGGATATTGTACTGGGTAAAAGTCTTAACCATCGAGACTAAGCCTCACATACTGAATATAAGCCCGTAATGTGATGTGATGATTCCTAAAACGTATGTAGCTAGTACCACGGAGTATCCGGTTCCGCAGTGTGAATCAGTACATCAAATTACCGGGGTACGGAGAAGACATGAAGAGCAAATTTTTTTTCGAAAAAGTAACCAGCCGTGCCAAACAAGTACCCGGTTTCGAAAAAGTAACCAGCCGTGCCAAACAAGTACCCGGTTTCGAAAAAGTAACCAGCCGTGCCAAACAAGTAGCCGGTTTCGAAAAAGTAACCAGCCGTGCCAAACAAGTACCCGGTTTCGAAAAAGTAACCAGTACCAAACAAGTACCCGGTTTCAAAAAAGTAACCAGTACCATACAAGTACTCGGTTTCGAAAAGTAAGCCGTACCAAACAAGTACCCGGTTTCGAGAAAGTAACCAGTACCAAAGATGTTACCGGTTATGAAAAAGTAACCAGTAGAAAAATTCCCGGTTATAAAAAGTTTAACAGTGCGAAAAAGTACAAGGTCACGGAAAAAATGCTTGTACCCGGTTCTGAACAAGTAACCAGTGGTCAAACACTACCAATTTACAAAGCAAAACGAGTATGCGGTTTCTCAAAACTAACTATTACCAAACAAGTTCCCGGTAGCGAAAAAGTAATAAGTACAAAAAATCCGGTTGCAAAAAATTTAACTGCGCGAAAAAAGTAAAAGTTCCCAGAAAAATTCCTTGTATGCAAAAACTAGCCGGTTTCCAAGAAGTAACCAGTTCTTAGTATCAGCAAAATAATGGGTTTGGTAAAAGGTCCCAGTACCGGGAAAGTAACCAGTTTGGAAAAAGAACTTTAAAAGTAGTTAATAATCAAAGAGTGGTGTCTGAAAGTAATCAGTGCTGAGAAAAAAATTGGAAAAGTACCTAATATGAAGAAGTATCGGGTTATCTCGAAAAGTAGCCACAATGGAAAAGTAACCGGCATGGAAAGAAGCCAATGCCTTCAAATAACCAAGTCTTAAAACAGCGACCAGAAATACCAAGAAAGTAACCGGCTTAGAAAAGTAAAGTGTAATCAGAAAGTATTCCATTCGGAAAAGTAACGAGTAACCAGAAAGTAACAGATTTGAGAAAAGAAACCATTAACGAGAAAGTATACCGGTTGAAAAAGTAACGAGTAACCAAAGAGTATCCCGGTTGAAAAAGTAACGAGTAACCAAAAAGTATCCCGGTTGAAAAAGTAACGAGTAACCAAAAAGTATCCCGGTTGAAAAAGTAACGAGTAACCAGATAGTATCGCGGTTGAAAAACTAACGAGTACCCAGAAAGTAGCCGTGTTTAGAAACTGAACCACTAACGAATTGTGACCGGTTTCTTAAAAGGAACGAGTAATCAGAGATTGGCCCGGTTGGAAAAGTAAAGAGTTATTAGAAAGAAACTAGTTTGGCAAAAGAAACCACTAACGAGAAAGTATCTCGGTTGAAAAAGTAACGAGTAATCACATAGTAACCAGCTGGAGAAAAGAAACCACTTACGAAAAAGTATCCCTGTTGAAAAAGTAACGAGTAACCGGAAAACCTGAAAAGAGAAAGTAACGCTTTTTTAAAAGTGACCTGTACCTAGAAAATAACCGGGTTTTATAAGCGATTGGTACCCATAAAATAACCGGTTTGAGACAAGTGACCTGTGCCCAGAAAATAACCGGTTTTTTTAACTGAACTGTAATCAGAAAATAACCGGGTTGAGAAAAGTGATCAGTATCCAGTTAATAACCGGTTTGATAAAGGTAACCGGTAAACAGAAAAAACCCGGTTTGGAAATGTTAACCAGCCAAGTGAAGGTTACCGGTTTGGAAAAGGTAACCAGAACTTAGAAAGATTGCGGTCAAATAACACCAACGGAAATAACTCCTATGGTTATACGGGCGGTATACCCGTTTTCGGGGATTTATATTGGCTCACAGATCTTCACTCCTGTATCTTAAATCGTAGTTTTCTTGGACGTTATTTCACTGAACCTCTAGAAAGAACTCGGTTCAGTAAAGGTGGCCAGGAAACAGAAAAGTAACCAGAAAACGGAAAGTAACCGATTTGGGAAAAGTAATCAGTACCTAGTATATAGGGTGCAGTGAAACAACACCAACGGAAATAGAGCCTAAGGGGTCACCTCCAAATAAAAAAAAGAAAATAATACCCACTGACCAAAAGCGGCAATGCCCATGAACGTTCTCTCTGATAATTCACCTGTGATCTCCCTTGGTTATGCAGCGAACAAGATGTTGGTTTTAGTCGACTCTTATCAGAAGAATACTGGCAGAAATCCTTGGGCTGAACCCTCCCAGAGGGTGCCGGCTGGTAATAGACACTACAGAAACCCCTACCCAGGGGAGTGCTAGCTAAGTTCAGAAATCAGTGCCATTGGTGCCTTAGCTCTTTAATAGCTCTGGCATATGGAAATGATTCTTGAACGTGGCCTCAAGGTGGGAACCGGGCCACACCCAGATGAAATGGTGGCCCCCCCTAATCCAGGGTGTTATGCGATTCCGTGCCCATTGGATGGTTTGCAGTCAGGGGTATCCGACTGTATTCTTACGGAGCCTCCCGGATATCGGTCCACCTCCGGGAGTAGCGGTGACTTGCTGCGGCATGGGGCTCTGTCGTAGTCGACCGTTTCACATCCCCTTTTCACATACTTTCAGGCTGCCAAACGGTCTCATCTCAGTAGGCAGCCTACGAACCAGTTATTAAATTTTTACAAATGAATAAAAACCAAGCCTCGGAGCCCTGCACGGGTAAAGATGCTGCCTCTGGCACAGGCGTTAAAAAGGCCAATACTTGTAAAACCCTGCCACAATCGGGAACCGCTAAGGTGGCACCGATCAGGCCTGCACGGCCTCATACCACTTTTCGGCCACCTGCGCAAGCTAGCAGCAGTAGGACCAAACCCCCTGAGGGCAAGTCCGAACCTGTAACAGCCGGAAAAGCTAGCCCCACTGAGGGAAAGCAACTCCCGGCTGAGCAAACGCAGGTGGCCCGTCTTACGGGCACCTCTGCTCAGCATGTGGCGGAAACCAACACCGGGTCCTCCACGGACAGAGTGAATGCCCCCGCCCATACAAAACTAACTCGTGGCAAGCCGGCTGACCCCCTAGAGGGTTCTAAGGCAAGCAAACGAGTCCCTCTCTCAGTCCGTAATCAGCGGAATCTACGCAATGCCGCCAAAATTGTAGAGAGACTGGGCAAGTCTCCCAGCGATAAGCTGACGGCAGAGCAAAAAAGCTCTCTGGCCTGGGCCAGGAAAATCATTGCGGAAAAATCAGCGCGTAACACCGCAAACACCGCAACCAATCCTGCCAATACGGCGCCAACCGGGTCGGATGGGCCAGCCCTTAAAAGGCAGCGGTCGACAGTACACGCCTCGAGCGTTCCTAAAAGGCATAGGCCCATAACCTCTGCCCCCTCTCCACCTGCCCTAACAAAACCGTTCAACGAGGTTGCCAAGGGCAGCATCACGCTGGCGGTTTTGAACCGCGGCCATCCGGATGGGAACATTACCCCGGACAATTGGAAGGATGTCCTGAACGGCCTTCTCAGGCAGTTCAAGGACATTATGGACAAGAATCCGGGTGCTGCTCCCATTATCCGCGATGCCGGCTGGTATCAGGGTAGGATTAAATTAGTTTCCTGCGCAGACGAGCGCTCTTGCCGCCTGTACACACTCGCCATAGCTTCGCTGGGGGAGCTGTGGCCCGGGGCTAAGCTGGATGCCGTCAGTTTGGAAGAAATTCCAAACAGACCGAGAGCTTGGGCCTGGGTCCCAGACGTGCTGGCGGAGCCTGGCGAGATTCTGGGCACCATCGCGCAAAGCAACCCGGGACTACCTTCAAGCGATTGGAGGATAGTCCGCGTGGGCGAGACAAGGGAGAAGCAACGCTATGTCGGTTTCGTCATTAGCGAGGCGTCTCTTCCTTGGCTTGCTAAATGGGATGGAGTGTTAAGCTACGGCTTCTACTCCATCACGTTGAAAGTCAAGCGGGATGGTACCCAGAGAGAGGAGCCGGAGGAGATGAAGACGAAGCCCGAGCTTCAGAGTGATGCGATGGCAGGAAACACCTTGAGTGCACTTGTTACGCTGGACTCTGAGGCAGCAGCTACCTCCATCGAGTCGGCTCCGATGAATTTGGAGGAGGTGGGCAGCGCCTCGAGTGTACCCACCTCCACCGCAGCAAATCTCACGACCCCATGCAACACCTCGAGTGTACATGAGGTCGATATCGAACTAGCACGTAGTGCTCCAGAGTCCGAGAGTGATACACTCTCGGTATCTGAGCTGGCAGGGCAGTTCTCTACCAGCATGGACGAATACCTCCTCCTGGAATCCGACCGGTCAGATGTTGGCTTCGACGATACAATCGTTGAGGTGGCATCGGGCGGGACGGAGCAGGGGGAGATGGACGTCGATGCTGAGTTTTCAGAACGGTCCTGATGGTCCGGATACTGCAAATTAACCTGCATCACTCTAAGGCAGCCTCCGCTGCGCTAATCTTACGCCTCTGCAAAACATCGGAGGCGGTTGTTCTAGTCCAAGAGCCATGGGTCGTCGGTACCAGGGTCTGTGGGCTGAATACCGATGAGTACCAGCTGGTGACGCCACCTGCAAAAGGTAGACTCAGATCATGTATTCTTATCAGAAAAACTCTTTCTTATTTTCTACTATCTCCTTTTAGCGATGATGACTTCACCTGTATCAGCCTCGAGCTGCAGGACTATACCCTCTGGCTGATGTCCGCATACTTTGCGCACGATCGCCCCATCTCTGCACAGGATAGGCTCAGCAAGGCGGTAAAGGAGGCCCAACTCAAGGGGTTTCCGATAGTCATTGGAGCCGACGCCAACGCGCACCACCTCGCATGGGGCTCAACCGACACAAATACAAGGGGTGAGTCTCTTTTTGATTTTATCATAGAAAATAACCTCTGTATCTGTAACTCTGGGGACAAACCAACTTTTGTCACCTCGAATAGGAGGGAAGTTCTAGACATTACTCTGGTTTCAGGACCTTTCTCTGACTTAGTTAAGGAATGGAAAGTTTCCGATGATAACTCCTACTCTGACCATATGTACGTAACTTTTAATCTGCTTCTGCGACCTCCGCCTATGGCGGTTTACAGGAACAGGAGACGTACGGACTGGGACCTTTACAAAGTGGTCCTGTCCTCTACCCTCCAAGAAAACGCTTCTCACGGTAGGTCTTGCCTACCGATAAGATCTGATGAAGCGCCTCTCTCAGACATATCGTTTGCTTCTCTCGGTGAGCTAGACTCACCGTCTAAGATAGACGAAGCAGTAGATCTTGTCACCAATTCTTGTAACGCTGCCTTCATAGCAGCCTGCCCGGAGATTAAAAAAAGGGGTAGAAAGAAACCGTACTGGTGGACCCCTGAAATCTCCGAGCAAAGGAAGAACAGCAGAAAACTCTTTAATCAGGCAAAACAGACAGGGATCTGGTCCCCCTACAGGGACGCCTTAAAATCTTTTAAGAAGTTAACCAGGAGGGCCAAAAGGGAATCCTGGAAAAACTTCACAAGCAATATTGAGGAAGTCTCGGAGGCAAATCGCCTACGTAAGGTCCTCTCCAAAAACCCTACTCCTCTCAGCTGTATTCGTACAGCTGATGGAGAATGGGCCTCATCTAGTGCCGAAATCCTGGATACCCTGGTCACGGCCCACTTTCCGGGCAGCACCTCTCAACCATACCTACCCTCGAACTCGCAATCTAACCCAAGGCCGTCGAGGCCCTTGGACCACATAGTCAGCAGAAAAGGAGTTAACTGGGCAATCAGGTCCTTCAAACCCTTCAAATCTCCGGGACTAGACGGTATATTTCCCGCCGAACTACAAGCAGCGAGCGATCTTATTAGTCCGCTGCTAACTCAAATCTACAAGGCATGCCTCAACCTGGCCTATATCCCCACGGAATGGACCAAGGCAAAGGTAGTCTTTATACCGAAAGGAGGCAGGACATCCTGCAATAACCCAAAGGATCTCAGACCTATAAGTCTGACCTCTTTCCTCCTAAAAATTCTAGAAAGATTGCTAGATGCCTACATTAGGCGAACGGCAAATCCAGGACTAATCTCCAACAGCCAGCATGCCTACTCCAAGGGCAAGTCCGTAGAGACGGCTCTACACGCTATCACCTCTGGGATAGAGAAGGGACTTGCTTTCAAGGAGTTTACGCTCGGCATTTTTCTTGACATAGAAGGGGCTTTTAACAACGTTCTTCCAACAGCGGTAACGAGCTCCCTGCGTTCGCTGGGAGTGGAAGAGCCTCTAGTGGAGTTCGTTGAACTCCTTCTCCAAAGAAGAACCATTATTTCCGAAATGGGCAATTCTTCACTTACAAGGTATGCCAACAGAGGAACCCCCCAAGGGGGTGTTCTCTCTCCTCTACTTTGGAACCTCACGGTGAACACTCTTTTATCTAGACTAAAGCACACCGGCTGCCAGGTCATTGCCTATGCAGACGACATAGCCCTGACGGCTACTGGCAAGCATCCTTCGGTGCTTAGCGAACTCTTGCAAAATGCGCTGAATCTAACAAAAACCTGGTCTGAGGAATGTGGACTAAGCATCAGCAGTGAAAAAACTGAGATGGTGCTCTTCACCCGCAGACGCAATATACCAGATTTCACCGCCCCATCGCTGAATGGGAGGGTGATCGAACTCTCTACCGAGGTTAAATACCTTGGCGTAATTCTTGACAAAAGGCTGGACTGGAGGCGTAATATGGAGGAACGCTCCAGGAAAGCCACAATGGCGCTCTACGCCTGTAGGTCGGCAATCGGAAAAAAGTGGGGTCTTCAGCCCCACATTGTCCACTGGATCTACACGGCAGTGGTGCGACCTATACTATTCTACGCCGTCACCGTATGGTGGCCGGCTCTCGAGATCGAATCTAACAAAACCAAAGCCACAAAGGTGCAACGGATGGCAGCAATGCTTATTAGCGGTGCCCTCCCCTCCACTCCCACCAAGGCTCTTGAAACCATACTTTTTCTTCTTCCCACTGACCTGTATGGGAAATTTACTGCCAGTTGCAACGCAGCTAGGCTCAACGCACTACAACCCTGGAGGGACTGCAGGTTTGGGCATACCCAGATCCTGAAGCAACTCCCCAACTCTTACTTAAAGCTGGACTACGCAATACCACGGCCTTGCTGGGATAACAAGTTCGAAACGTGGATCCCAGAGAGAAGCGAGTGGAAAAATTGCGTGGAACCGGGAGGTCAAGAAATCTCCGTTTTCACGGACGGCTCTAAACTAGACAACAAAGTCGGCAGTGGAATCTTCTCAAGTAAGCTCGACATTAATATGAGCTTACGCCTTCCAGACCACTGCAGTGTCTTTCAGGCTGAGCTTATAGCTATCTGGGAAGCTGCTCGCTATCTGACTAACCTGCCAGTGACTAACTCTATCTCCATTTTTTCCGACAGCCAAGCTGCCATAAAATCCCTGCAAAGTAGTAAGACGTCGTCACTAGTGGCGATTAAGTGCAGGGAAGCTCTAAATAAGCTATCCGATAAGTGCAGCCTGAGTATAATATGGGTCCCAGGCCATAGTTTTGTATCGGGTAACTGCGCTGCCGATGAGCTAGCAAGGAAGGGCACCTGTCTACATACAATCACCTCCGGCAGCTGGGTGAGCCCCCCTCTAAATACATGCAAGCACTGGCTGCGTTCCCGGTTCATAGAACAAGCCGACGCAAGATGGGCCATGGAGCCGACTTGCAGAACGTCCAGGCAAATTTGGCCCAAACTTAACGAAAAAAGGTCGCAATCGGTAATTCATCTGAATCGCCTATTCATTAGCCCACTTGTGGGCCTTCTTACAGGACACTGTCTTATGGGAACCCATGGCGCTCTCATGGGCCTCTATACAAATGACTTCTGCCGCAGCTGCAGGGACGAGGAGGAGATAGAAAGTGTAGAACACTATCTATGCCACTGTCCCGCTCTGTCGAAAACCAGGTACCGATGTCTCCGCAAACACTCCTTTGGATGCCTCGCGGAGCTAGAATCTGCAAATATAGATGATTTTCTGCGCTACATCAGACAAACGCGCTGGTTTAGCTTCATGGGTGTATGAACTCCGGCCCTAAACACATCGAACCTTGTGGGATCCGTCTGTCCGTCATCACCATATAGAGTTGCAACGTATACGTTGCACTTTGTATGGGGGTGACGGGCGGACGGATCCCTTCAAGGTTTTTATGTGTTTTTGAGGCCTCCTGCCTCGACCCGTCCCAGCGGAGAGGTCGTATGTCAGAAGGTTTCTTACAAAACTTTTTGGGGGATGCGACCTTTCTGCTGGGTCAGGTAGATCTACAGAAAGGGAATTTTTAGGGCTCCTTTCGTGGTATCACAACGGACCAAACTAAGGCCCACGTGAGCCTCCGCGTGGACTGCGGAGGCAGCCACTTTAACATAACACATAACATAACATCAGAAGAATACCTTACCACGAAGATACGAAGCCGTTTTTCCTGTTGGGAAAGTTTCTTGTTCCCAATTGTCGACACTTTTTGCAAAAAGGGCGACTTCTTTAATAAAATACATACATATATGTATTTCCATTTTTTTTTTTTTAAGACAACAGTCAAAGGCTCGTATTTATCCCCAAGGGCACTAGCAACAGTTCCCCCTATTTCTGCAATTTTCTATGTGCGTATGCTCTGAAGTGCTGAACGACAGTAAGTAATCTACTGGATGGATGAAATGAATTATTTATTTATGTGCGTTTTGACGTTGGCAGGCGATTAAGTACATGGCTGGCTAAGTTGTTTGAATTTTCTTTACTAAAAGAAGAACAAAATTCGGAATAAAA
>CAXKVI010000379.1:17500-35000 GCA_964058755.1 Campiglossa producta
AATGCACACAATTTTTTATTGCATTTGTTTGTTGGTAGGTAGATAGGCATAGCAAGTTCGTTTCTTAAGTCTTTCATATTTGCCTGCAGTAAAGCCTTTTGTTGATAGACAAAAATTAATGTTAAACTTGTAACTTCCGGCAGCCGGCAGCTAAAATTTAAGTTGTACTTCTCCGCATTATTTATTATGTAAGTTAGAATTTCAATTTCTATGTGTTTTCTTTTAACATTTTTTAGCTTGTGTAGCAAATATTCAATGCAACTTCGTATTACCATTAAAATCGTCCACTTTGAAATTGTGAAAATTTTGTTTTAGTTTGGGTCTGGAATTTATTTAGACTCGTTCAAGAATATTTCGAGAATTTTTCGTAGGTGTTTTGCGAAAATTTTATGACTTTTTTGACACCATTTCGGAATAAATTCGTTTCAGTTGGTGATCATTTTGCAATTGTTTCTGGATAGTTGCGGGATTTTTTTTTTTTGGGACATGTACGGGTTCATTTAAGATTTTTTCGCGACTTCTTTTTGTTTCATTTCGATTTTTTTTAAACCACTATAATTTTAGTTTCAGGATCATTTCAAAACTGTTTCGGAATCATTTTCTTAAGAGTGCCGTAAACAATCCAAAATGGTGTTGAAATAATCCTGTAAACATTTCCGGACTCATCACGAAATGGTTCTGTAAAGGTCTCGAAATCACCCCAAAATCAATTACGTAATGGCCCAAAAGCCCTGGAAACTACACTAAAATGATTCCGATTGTTTTCCGTATTGTTTCGGACTTTTTCGGAACGATTTCGGAATAATTTTCGAATTGCTTAAGAGATATCTTTCAGATCATTTAATATATTTGTTGGTCCTTCTGGGATCGCTAGGACATAATTTCGTAATTTTTTGTTCGTATTATGATTGGAGACTTTTTCGGAAAGATTTCGAGATAGTTATGGGATTGTTTTTGGGATATATTCGAGATTATTTAATTTCTTTTGCGGGACATTTAAGTATGGTTTTCTCAGCTTTTTTGGGATCATTCCGATTTTATATCAAACAAACTTAGTCTTTTTATTTCGGGATCATTGCGGGACTTTTTAGAAATCATTTTCCTGATGGTCCCGAAATTGTCCCGATAATATTTCTAGAATTTTATCTAACTGGTCCTGAAAGGTGGCCGAACTTATGCCGAAAACAATGCCGAAATGATCCCATAATGTCCTGAAAACTACACTACTTATACCACTACAAAGTATCCCGATTATATTTAGAAACAGTTTCGGGACTTTTTCGGTGTATTTTCGATATTATTTAATATCATTTTGGTCGTTTCTGATAACTTCAGTACAGGGGCGGATCCACGGACTGGTTTTCAGGTTCAAACCAAACTTATTTTTCACAGTAATTCACGGCAAAAAATATACTAAAATTTACAGAAAAATATAGTAGAAATTAAGAAAAAAATAACGTAAAAAATACGCGAAAAAATTAATTGAAAATACACGAAAAATACAGAAAAACTGCACAAAAAATATAGTAAAAATCGCAAAAAGGTCCAATCTGACTAAACTTTTTTACAACTCTAACTTTGCTCACCTTTCTTGTAATGCCAGGATCGCGCGATGATCGATCCAATTGCAAAAGTCGTACAGTTATCTCACCATTCATGTTGTGAACGCAATGCGCAGCCGTCAACACATAACGATCATTAATCAAAGAACCACCACAAAAGAGACGGGCATAATAACGCCCTCTAAGTAGCTGCGCTGTCCAAGGATATTTATTGTGACGCACTAAACTGCCGCCAATGATGCGATTGACATTAGGCAAACCGCAGTCTGAGTAAAATAAAATTGATAAAATAAAAAAAATTTAAAATTATACATTTACTAAGTATTCACTCAAAACTCACAGCACTGTGCGGCACAAAGTTGATAACGTTCGTGATCCTCTTCAATAAATTCTGTGCCATTTGGTTTTTTATAATAATATTCAGCCTGCACACAAAGTGCTAAACTGGCACAAAATATCACAAAAAAATTCATTTCCTTATATTCGACACACACTTTCTTTCTTTCTCTGTTTCACTTTTGCACCGATTTTAGTTATTAACTGTTTTTCAGCAGCTGCTTACCGCAGCGTCCCGTTTTGAAATGTTTCATCAATTCACATGCGTTGCCCTTCTTATAGCTTGCGTTGGCGCGCAGTTGGAACAGAAACTTTAGTAGGACACACGCAAAACTGAGCAAGTAGTAGCAGAATCTTGCCAAAAATCAGTGAACCAATAACCAAATGAGTGTAAGTCCCAAAAATTTACAAACATATTAAAGCTTAATAAAAAATAATCTTAAAATTTCGCTTTGTTATTATTTTTTGTTTTACGATCGTCTTTTGCTGCTCCCATATTGTGCAGACTTTCTTTGTCGTTACCAAAATGTTTTAGTCACGCATTTGCATGCTTACATACATAAACACATAAGTAACTAAAAGCACATATTAAATTCATGCTAAGTATATCATTGATCTCTTAAAACTTGTTTCATAAAAACAAACGCTCTTAGCGCCTATAAAGACATTTATTAGTTCTTTTTATTCTGCAGAACTTTATTATTGAGGCACGAATTTTAATGGAAAGAACTGCTTGAACTTATAGAGACTTCCTTTGCATGATAAATATTTTAATTGCCATTTTTTTTTTTATATTTTAACAGTTTTTCTGTTATAATAACTGGACTTTTAAAAAAAAGAGGAATTCTTTGTTGCTAAAGTTTATGAATTTGTGTATTAAGGTGGGACGTAAAGGTAATATTTTCTTATGAAGAGAGAAATAATGTATTCTTGATTTCGAGATTTCTGAAGCTTTCATTCTTCATCACACTGTCACTCCCCTATATTTTTCAATATCACTATCACCATCACTATGAAAAACGAAATCAATATAACTATTACTATCACTGTCAAAGTCCATGTTAAAGTCACTTTCGAAATCACCGTCACTTTCGTTGTTGCTGTCACTGTTACTGCCACTGTTACTATAGGTACTATATGAAAAGTATGATGTTAGATCTGTGAGAAGAAAGCGAAAGTATATACGTATATATCTTAATACAATTAGGATAAGCTGCTTAGCTAGAAGACGGAAATATGTATTTATTATCACAAGAGTTTGCCCAGTGGTTGAAATTCAACCAAAAAACCTTTTTTATTTTCCTACCTATTTACTATTTCTTGAATTTTCCTTTCTTTTCTATATTTTTATATTTTTCGTTTCTATAGATTCCTATTATTTTTGCCTTTTCCTCCCTCTTTACACCATTCAGTAATATAGTTTCAATGTTGATAATTATTTATTCTACTTAGGTCGCTTTCATACGTATTTCTTTCCTTTCCTTTCATTTCCTTTCCTCTACTTTCATCTAATTTTATTTCTTTTGCTTTTCTTTTTTTCCCTTTTCTTTCCTTTCCTTTTCTTCCCTTCCCGTTCTTTTCCTTTCCTTTCCTTCATCTCATTTTATTTCTTTTGCTTTTATTTCCTTCCCTTTTCTTTCCTTTCCTTTTCTTCCCTACCGGTTCTTTTCCTTTCCTTTTCTCTTCTTTCATTTCATTTTTTTTCCTTTCTTTATTTATTTCTTTATTTTCTGTTCTTTTATTTTCCTTTCTTTTCCTTTCCTTTCCTCATTTTAATTACATTCCTTTTTTCCTTTTATTTTCTTTTTCTTTCCTTTCCTTTCGTTTCCTTTGCTTTAGTTTCGTTTCGTTTTCCTTAGTTTCCTTTCATTTTATTCATTTTTTTTCATTTAATTTTTTTATTTTTCTTCTTAACTTTATTTTCTTTCACTTTCTTTTTTTCCTTAGATTTATTTCCCTGTCATTTCGCTTCCTTACCTTTCCTTCCCTTACCTTTCCTTCCCTTACCTTCCCTTACCTTTGCTTTCCTTTTCTTTCCTTTCCTTCCGTTTCCTTGCTTTATTTTCCTTTTCGTAACTCTCTTAGTTTTCTTTCTATTCCATTCATTACCTTTACTTATTTTTTCGCTTTTCATTACCTCCCTTTCCTTTATTATACCTTTCATGAACATGAAATGGTATTATAACTTTGGTCCGATGTTTGTAAATATGAGAAGAAGAAGAGATAGACCCATCAATAAGTATACCGAAATGATCAGGATGACGAGATGAGTTGATTTAGCCATGTCCGTCTGTCCGTCTGTCCGTCTGTCCGTCTGTCTGTCTGTCTGTTTGAACGCAAACTAGTCCCTCAGTTTTTGAGATATTTGGCTGAAATTTGGTATGCGGCCACCATTTTTCAATATAGGAATCATTTGTCGGAACCAGCAAGATCGGACCAATATAACATATAGCTCCCATACAACCGATTATTCCGATAAACGGATTTTGGGCTATAACTCATGTAATTAAACACGAAGGAACGTGAAATTTTATAAGTGTTGCTATTTTTATATGTGAAATATCGATGCTGAAAATCATAGAGATGGGATAAATATTTCACATAGCTCCCATACAATCGATTATTCCGATAAACGGATTTTGGGCTATAACTCCTGTAATTAAACACGTAGGAACGTGAAATTTTGTAAGTATTGCTATTTTTATATGCGAAATATCGATGTTTAAACTCATAGAGATTGGATAAATATTTCACATAGCTCCCATACAATCGATTATTCCGATAAACGGATTTTGGGCTATAACTCCTGTAATTAAACACGTAGGAACGTGAAATTTTGGACTTATTGATATTTTTATATGTGAAATATCGATGTTGAAAATCATCGAGATTGGATAAATATTTCACATAGCCCCCATACAATCGATTGTTCCGATAAACGGATTTTGGTAGATAACTCCTGTAATTATATAGGTAGGAACGTTAAATTTTGGAAGTATCGCTATTTTTATATGCGAAATATCGACGTTGAAAATCATTGAGATGGCATAAATATTTCACATAGCTCCCATACAATCGATTATTCCGATAAGCGGATTTTGGGCTATAAGTCCTGTAATTAAACACATAGGAACGTGAAATTTTGTAAGTATTTCTATTTTTATATGTAAAATATCGATGTTGAAAATCATTGAAATGGGATAAATATTTCACATAGCCCCCATACAATCGATTGTTCCGATAAACGGATTTTGGTAGATAACTCCTGTAATTATATCGGTAGGAACGTGAAATTTCGTAAATGTTGCTATTTTAGAATGTGGAATGTCGATGTTAAAAATCAATGAGATTGGACCAATATAACACATCGTCCCCATATAATCGATAGCTCCGATAATTTCGGTATGAGCTAAAGTTAAATTCACACAGGCTGTACTGGGGATCAAACAGTGAAAATCGTGACGCTTATTCATGAAAGGTATTTAGCCTTCGGCACAGCCGAAGACAGCTTTCCTTACTTGTTTTTCTTTATTTTTATTTTCATTTATTTTCCATACCTTCCTCTTACCAACCTTTTCTTTCCTTTCTTTTTCTTTTCTTCCGTTTCTTTGTCTTTCTCTATTTGATACCCTTTTCCACTCCTTTACTTAGATTACATTTCCTTTCTTTCCCACCCTTTTTTCCTTTCCATTCCTTTCCTTACCCTAGCTTTACTTGCCTTTGATTTACCTTTATTTTCCTTTAATCCATTCCTTTCCTTTCCCATCCTTTCCTTTATTTTATACTTTTATTTGTATCATTTCGTTTTATTTTTATTTATTTTATATTATTTCCTTTCCTTTCATTTCCAACAAATTTCTTCTTTTACTATCAATCACTTTTCTGTTTCATATTTTCCTTTTTTTATTTATCAATTTTCCATTTTATTTTATTTCACTAAGTCCAACCACGAAGGGCCTTGTGCATGATCTAGCTTATTTGTGCTTTTTTTTCAAGACATCATGTCTGAGCAAACATTTGCTTCTCTGAATACCCACTCACACATTTTTTTTTTCTAAAGATTGTTTGTACCTACGCTCACTAAAGTTTATTATTGCTGCCAACAAAAAAACTCTTGTTCTCACACTCGCAATGAATGCAAACCAACTGCAATGAATGCAAACACAACAATGCAAGTGGTCACACCTACATACACACATAACAGCAGCTCTGCAAGGTGAATGCGTGTTTAGCATATCATATTATAATTAATTTTTTTTTTTAATTTTTGGTTTGTTGTCGCACACCCTGCTCGGCGAGACCTATCGATACATATCAAATTTTATATACATTAAAATTGTGGTTATTGCAAAAAAGGGAGAAAACGTTTGAGCTTTGAGCATTTATACATAGATATTCATTTAAGACTAGAAACTGCGAATTATTTACCATTTCAAAATTTGGTCAAAAATCCCTAGCTCAGAAATAGTTTAAAAATGGCGTATCCAAAAGAAAGTCAACAAATGTTTACCTAAGAAAGGTCCTTTTTGAATGAAAAGCTAAAATAAATTCGGAAAAAATTACTTTTTTGATAAAAACTTAGTAATGGGGCGTTCTTCTAAAATATTTTGAAATGGAAAAATCTTCCACTCAACGGCCGATAAGTAAAATTATGAAGCGAAGACGGTTCAATGACCGAAAGTGATAGTCGGTGGGATTCATAGACCCAAGCGAAATTTATATTGACGTCAATTAAATAAATTTATTACTACACATAACTATAAAAGTAAAGGAAATTTTATGCATAATCGTGACCAGATATTAAAATATTAAGTTCGGTGTCTTTAAAATGAAAAAGAAATAGTTGATCAAACCTTTAAAATAATATATGCTATACAGATTTGAAGCAATTTGGCTAATAAAAAACAAACAAACGAGGTGATAGGTGACGGCTTAGCACGACATTTTCCGAATCTGTCGCATAATCTAGTCAAAGTACACTCAGAGTTGGTTTACAGGTTAAAAGAACAGATTTCACAGGCAAAAAACATCCAAACGATATATCTCTTGAAGCAATTTTTAATTTATTTTAATTTTTCGCACCATTTCCGTATCATTTTTTCGGCACCACTATTAGACTTTTTGGAACTTGTTTCGAAACTTTTTGGTATCATTTGAGGTCAAGTTCAATATTGTTTTTGAGATCGGTACTTTGATGGGAAAATTTCGATATTTTTGAAATCATTTGGCAAAAAAGTACATAAATGATCCCGAAAAAATCCGAAACATATACCAAAAGAGTACTTAAATGTTCCCAAAAAGGTCCCAAACTAGTTCCGAAATATTGCAGAAATGATCCCGAAAACCTTAAGAACATATCCCGAAAAATCCAAAAAATTATGCCAAAAAGTCCAGAAATGAGCCCTTAAAAGGCCGGATCACATCACGAAAAAGTGCCGAAATGATCCTAAAATAGTACCAAAAAACCATCCCGCAATAGTACCGAAAAAAATTCTAAAATTAGAAATTACCCCGCAAAAAGTTCCCGAAAACCATTCCGAAATCGTACCCAAAAGTCTAAAAATGATTTCAAATAAGTCCATAAATGAACACGAAAAAGCACTGAAATTATCCCCATAAAATCCCGAAATTATCCCAAAAGAGTCGCAAAATGGTCCCCCAATAGTCCCAAAAACCATATTAAAGTGGTATCGAAAAAAGTTCCAATATAACCTAAAAAAAAATCCAGAAATGATCCCGGAAAATTCCGATTTCATACCAAATATGAGTTGTGTTATTTGAAATCGCCAGAAGAAATTTCGATTGGTTCAATAATAAATTATTCATTTATGCCGACATTGGCCTACTGTGGGTTATAAAAATTAAAGACGAAATATTTTAATATCGAACCCTCCCAGGGTTAATGGTAATAACATGTGCTGAAAATTACCCAATATTAAATGACATCGATTTATCATTAAACTTTATTAATTTTATATTTTGGTCGTTGGGCAAAGAAAGCCCAGCGGCATGGGTTGCGTAGCTTCTCAAATATGCCGCATTGTTGCTATACATACATGTTTTATACCCTGCAAAAAACGCGTGACTAATCTCTAAAGAGAGTGATATACAACCAATCTCTTTCGTCTTCATTATTCATAAGGAAATTGTAATTTGTGTAGCATACTTATAGGGGTGTAGGCAATTATTGTTTTTGTACTATACTCATAAGAGCTAAAAGCACCAGTTTGGGTAGAAAGTGAACTTTTTCTTTCTTTTCCATATAAAGTGACGAAATCTGGTATTAATCGCAACGGGTCGCAACCCGTTCTTGACTCCTCTGAGACTATTCTTATTTTCTTTTGGGTATGCTAAAAGCTTTCTTGCACTAATTCATGCACAAAGGCAGGATGTTTCAGGTGGCACGCCACATGTGGTATGCGACAATGCACATAAATTAGTGACTTGTTGTGTTCGGTTGCACAATGCATGCTGCATGCAACATTATAACGCTATGCGTGCGTATAAATTTTATAAACAGGTTGACAGCGGGTGGATTGCTGGTTTTTGTTTATTATTTTGTTCCATGTTTTTTTACTTTGGACAGAAGTGGAGCGAAAAAAAATTTGTTGCAGTTAATTGGTGCGTATTCAAACATCGCTACATACTAACAGCAATAACAATGATCTTACCGTATCTACATATTTGTACAGTGCTGGACTAACTCTTAGGCTGCTGCAGCACAAAGTTGGGAAACAGAGTCGTCTGGAAGTTGCTCACATCCTTTGCTAAAATTGAAAATACCTGAATGCATTGTCTAGGGGCACCGGAAGATTTTTTTCCTACGGGCCCTGAAGGTGTTAATCCGGCCCTGTACTTGTCCCTTCTTCATGTACTGTAAGCAGGGGCGGATCCACGGGGGTGATTTTCAGGTTCTGCTAAAAACTTAAGCAAAAAATATAGTAAAAATTGCACCAAAAAATATCGTAAAAATTACTCAAAAACTATTGAAAAAAAGGTACAAACTACGCGAAAAATAGAGCCAAAATTACACAAAAAATAAAGTAAAATCATACAAAAAAATTATAATAAAAAATTACACAAAAATATAGCAAAAATTACACAAAAAATATGGTATTAACCACCCTTCCCAAAGTCCTGGATCCGCCACTGACTGTAAGTATGTATATTTAAACCTTAGTAGAAACGAATCGAAGCCATTTTGGTTTTTTTGGTCACTCTGTTGCTATTGTCTCATTAGAAATTGAGAAATAAGCTAAAAGTGAAATTCTAATAAAATCTTTAACATGCAATCGGTCTGCACGAAAATCTGATTAGAATCTTTGCTACAGTCAAGGAACTCATTGCCAAAGCCTTCCATTCATATGCGATATGATAACTCAACCAAAGTATTGCTTACAAATTCTAAATGCATACGAGTTTAGTTATGCAAAATTTAGTCATATTTAATAAGCTAATCTGAGGAATATCACAAATACTAAGCTTAAACAAAGGTAAGTACATGATCGCATGCATCGAATGCTGTGTGTGGACTGCAGATAACCTGGCAATATTGTGGGACCTTAACTTAGAAGATGATGCATGCATTATGAGTTGCTTATTGTCATTTATGCAAATTAGATATGAAAATGAAATGCGAGTTAGCAAAGAAAAACAAAACATGCTTATAACAAAGCATTACGTATTATTTTTTTATTTATGTAAATCTAAGTTGGCATGTGCTTGTAATTTTCGTACAGGTAATAACAGAATTACGGAATGTTTTTACTATGAATCTATGTAATCCTTAGAATAATGCTCAGGTCAAGCAAAGTAAAATAAAGAATAAATGCATTTCCAGGATTAGGATTTAGTCTTTAGTTTTTAGTATGTAGTCTTTGGTCTTTAGTTTTTAGTCTTTAGTCTTTAGACTTTAGTCTTTAGTGATTAGTTTTAGACTTTAGTCTTTAGTCTTTAGTGTTTAGTCTTTGGTCTTTAGTCTTTAGTCTTTAGTCTTTAGTGTTTAGTGTTTAGTATTAGTCTTTAGTCTTTAGTCTTAGTCTTTAGTCTTTAGTCTTTAGTCTTTAGTCTTTAGTCTTTAGTCTTTAGTCTTTAGTCTTTAGTCTTTAGTCTTTAGTCTTTAGTCTTTAGTCTTTAGTCTTTAGTCTTTAGTCTTTGGTCTTTAGTTTTTAGTCTTTAGTCTTTAGTGTTTAGTGTTTAGTTTTAGTCTTTAGTCTTTAGTCTTAGTCTTTAGTCTTTAGTCTTTAGTCTTTAGTGTTTAGTCTTTAGTCTTAAGTCTTAAGTCTTTAGTCTTTAGTCTTTAGTCTTTAGTCTTTAGTCTTTAGTCTTAGTCTTTAGTCTTTAGTTTTTAGTTCTTAGTCTTTAGTCTTTAGTCTTTAGTGTTTAGTCTTTAGTCTTTAGTCTTTAGACTTTAGACTTTAGTCTTTAGTCTTTAGTCTTTAGTCTTTAGTCTTTAGTCTTTAGTCTTTAGTCTTTAGTCTTTATTCTTTAGTCTTTAGTCTTTAGTCTTTAGTCTTTAGTCTTTAGTCTTTAGTATTTAGTCTTTAGTCTTTAGTCTTTAGTCTTTGGTCTTTAACCTTTAGTCTTTAGACTTTAGTCTTTAGTCTTTAGTCTTTAGTCTTTAGTCTTTAGTCTTTAGTCCTTAGTCTTTAGTCTTTAGAATTTAGTTTTTAGTCTTTTGTCCTTAGTCTTTAGTTTTTGGTCTTTAGTCTTTATGGTTTAGTCCTTAGTTTAGTCTTTAATGTTTTGTCTTTAGTTTTTACTCTTTAGTCTTTAATAATTACTCCTTAGTTCTCTCTTACATATTTTTTCAGTGGTAGTGTTCTTCCTCAGCAGTACTAAGTCGTTAGCCAACCTTATTTCACTTATGTTGCTCTTACCATATATTATGCAAATTCTGCAGCCAAAAAATCAATAACTATAAACCTTGCAATTTAAGTACGACAACAGTTTAGTGCACAGCAATTTTGTTGTTTTTTTTTCTTCAAAATGTGGTATTAATTGAAACTTAATCATCCGTTGACGAAAACAAGAGCGTATAAATTTTAGTGCAATCAATCGATGTGCATACCAGCTACATATAGTGTTTCACTCACATACCAAATTCCCAAAACAAAACATTCTAACGAAGTAAGACGAAAGTAACCTAATTGGCATATACTTTGACATTGTGGCTAAAGAATGATGGCTGGTAAATGTTCATGTTCTGCTGTTCAATTAAGTTTGGCATGCATTCAAAGGCCATAAAAAGGCACCACCTACCAAATGTAGTAAATATCCAAAAAGTAACAACAGGACTTAACAAGCAGTAGAACCACTACCAAGCGTAAGGTCGTTAAAACATCTGAATCAAATACTAGTAATCAACTAAAAGAATGAATAAAGACGGTGGCAGTATTGATTTTGGTAAGTGTGCTGTGTTGAGCCAAGGCAAATATTTGCTATGTGAAGAAATGTGCTATAAATATCAGGTATTTGAAATAACAGTTTCATGTGTCGTTTTGATCACATTCTCGGTCTCGACTATGATTTCATTTCCCATTCATTTAATCTTTGGTCATAAGTCTTAAGTCTTTAGTCTTAAGTATTTAGTCTTTAGTCTTTAGTACTTAGTCTGTAGTCTTTGGTCATTATTCTTTAGTATTTGGTATTTAGTATTTATTCTTGAGTCTTTAGTCTTAGTCTTTAGCCTTTAGTCTTTAGTCTTTAGCCTTTAGCCTTTAGCCTTTAATCTTTAGTCTTTAATCTTTAGTCTTTAGTCTCAAGTATTTAATTTTTAAATCTTTATTCTTCATTCTTTTGTCCGTAGTCTTTAGTCTTTGGTCTTTAGTCCTTAGTCTTTTGCCGTAAGTCTTTGGTGTTTAGTATTCGGTCTTTAATCTTTGGTCTTTGGTCTTAAGTCTTTAGTCTTTAGTCTTTAGTTTTTAGTCGTTGGTCTTTAGCCTTTGGTCTTTAGTCTTTAGTCTTTGGTTTTTAGTCTTTAGTCTTTAGTCTTTAGTATTTAGTATTTAGTCTTTAGTCTTTAATCTTTAGTCTTTAGTATTTAGTCTTTAGTCTTTAGTGTTTAGTCGTTGGTCTTTAGTCTTTGATCTTTAGTATTTGGTCTTTAGTCTTTAGTCTTTGGTTTTTTGTCTTTAGTCTTTAGTCTTTGGCTTAATCTTTAGTCTTTAGTCTTTAGTCTTCAGTATTTTAGTCTCAAAATTTTAGTCTTTCGTCTGTGGTAATCTATAACGAAGCTGAAGGAAAGGAAGGAAATCGGGTTTCTTTAGTTTGCTTTAAAACCTAACAAATAATATTTTGCAAATTTTTTTGTTCTTATTTCTTCTTGACAATTTGTTGTTTGCTGTCGCATGCAGTTAGCGTTACAGCCATAATCCATGGCTAAAATTGTGCCTTACTCCACTTGCATCACTTTAAACAACAACAACATACCAAAGTTAATCCAGCCAAGTAAGCCTATGTCAGTAACAAGAAAAACAACAACAATTGACATTCGTGCGAACTCCACCTTTGGTCATTGTTGTCCACGCTACCTTCATCTACCATATCTGCCTTCTGGTTATTTTATTTGTTAATTTAAAAGCAATACTCGTCATACAATAGACCTCTTCAACCGAACAAATTCTGACTTTTATAATAGGCGTGTAATATTTACAGATTCTTGCTATAAATTGCCAGAGACAGCAAATAATAAATAGACATCACCAGTAACCATTACAAGCCTCCTAAACGCACCCATATATGAATGAATGTATGCGTGAATGTGTGTGTGTGCGTTTCTGGCTGACTCTTTAAAATCAAATGATAATAAATCACAAGTAGATATCATAAAACATGTTGATGCTGATATTTTTAACTGCTCTATGCCATCATAATCACAGGTTCACAAGGGCTAACCAACAACAACCAGTTGAGTTAGCTGGCAGGCCATCAGCTACATGGTGAACAAGTCAACATTCCTTCTTCAGCATGTCTTTTGTTTGAGTGTCAAAGCATGTGGTGCTTAAGCCAAGGCTTAAGGCAGGACTTTTTATGCAGGCATGCTTGTATGTATGTGAGTATGTGAGACACATCACTGCGTTGACTTTGACACAAAATATATTTAATTTATTTTAATGATTAGCGTACCTCATTCTATATAAATACTGACTCAGCATGAGTTGCGTTTATAGTTCAAAGGTCCTTACCACCGTTCACACTTTGTGAAAAAAATTCTTTTCAACAGGAAAGTTTTAAAAGTTGCTACATAAAGAAATCATTCAGTACTAAGGCAGAAGCGAGTGGTCGTAAATCACGTGTCATAGTCAATAGTCCTTAGTCCTTGATCATTCGACATTAGTCATAGTTAAGTCATATGTTATTAGTCGTTAGTCATTAGTCGTAAGTCCTTATTTATTTATCATTATTCATAAGACTTCCTTAGTCATAACTAATGGGCGTTAGTCTTTGACCTTATTCTCTTAGTCTTTGGCCTATTCTCTTTTGTCTTTATGTTTAGCCTTGAGCCTTAATTTTTAGTCTTTAGTGTTTAATCTCTAGTTTTTAGTCTGAAGTCTTCAGCGTTTAGTCTTTAGTAGTAGACCTTAAGTCGTAACTCTTTAGTCTTCCGGGTTTTAAGAAGTGATTTTTGAGTAGTATGTCTTTAATACTTATTCTTTAGCGTGTGGTATTTAGTCTTTATTTTATTTCTTTATTCTTTGAGTTTAGTTTTTGGTCTTTAGTCTTTCTTTAATTTATCTTCTTCAGAATTAAGTCTTTAGTAGTAGACCTCTAGTCATAAGTATTTAGTCGTTAATCTTTAGTCTTTAGTTTTTAGTCTTCAGTCAGTCACATACTTCATAGCAATTCACTTTGATCTCTATTTTTGTTTACTCGCAATTACCCTAATCCTTCATGACATTCACACGTTCCACAAATTCCCTTACAAGACAAGTTGTTGCTGAGTTTCAAGTTGTTAGAATCAAATAATAATCTACCTAATAAGTCAATGAAGTTCGTGCAGCAACCAATTATGGTGACAACTGCAATAGAAATTGCCATAGCAACAACAACAGCAATGAATCCAAAACAATAGCCACCACAATACAGACACCATTAGTGATTACCAAACAAAAGTTTTCCTTAGTTAACTAAATAAACGTGTTACCGATTAAACAATGACGACATAACAGCAGTCAATATATAAATTTATGTAAGTATGCATGTGAGCATACAAATTCCTTCTTTCATCGTATATTGGCCATAGTCAAACGACTAACAAGCCACTAACAAACGCCAAATGTAACCTTAAAAAGTTGACACATTAGGCTGACATGCACGCACACCAACGTCCATGGTCGTATGTACTTACAAGCATGCGCGCATGCTCAATAGAGTCTGAGTCCTACCATTACCAAGTAACACGGACCAGACGTGAAATGATAAATTATGTCTAGTTATAAAGTGAAATTTTTTATTTTTCGTAATAAGTGGATTTTGCTTTAGTTTTTTTCTTTTTCTTTTTGCATTTCCTCGTTTCATGCTGGCAAATTTGCCGACAAGTGCTGTTAAGATAAATTGCTAGCCAATGAAGGAGAAACGCCGTCGCTAGCAACAGTGAATATGAGTCACTTAGGAAAAAATATGTGGGCAGTAGAAAAAGCGGCATTGGAAAGTTGCCGGCCCATCTACCGGCTCTTCTAATTTTTTTCTTCCATATTAATAATTTCCCTTTTGCATAAGGCGACGATTTTTCAAGCAACTAGGTGCTTTGCTATGGAAAATATATGTACACAGTCTTTATACATTGCACCAATATCTCACAGTTGACCTTCTAACCACGTTCGTGGCCTTCATTGCTTTGAATTGACGACGGAAAATTATCAATCGAAAAATATGGTAAATGCTATGAAAAAACTTACGGACACATATGTATCTAGGCATGACAACTCAGATAAGAGTTAACGACCAAAGCAAAATAATATGTAGAAAAGATTGAATAAAATAAAATAAAATAAAATAAGATAAAATAAAATAAAATAAAATAAAATAAAATAAAATAAAATAAAATAAAATAAAATAAAATAAAATAAAATAAAATAAAATAAAATAAAATAAAATAAAATAAAATAAAATAAAATAAAATAAAATAAAATAAAATAAAATAAAATAAAATAAAATAAAATAAAATGAAATAAAATAAAATAAAATAAAATAAAATAAAATAAAATAAAATAAAATAAAATAAAATAAAATAAAATAAAATAAAATAAAATAAAATAAAATAAAATAAAATAAAATAAAATAAAATAAAATAAAATAAAATAAAATAAAATAAAATAAAATAAAATAAAATAAAATAAAATAAAATAAAATAAAATAAAATAAAATAAAATAAAATAAAATAAAATAAAATAAAATAAAATAAAATAAAATAAAATAAAATAAAATAAAATAAAATAAAATAAAATAAAATAAAATAAAATAAAATAAAATAAAATAAAATAAAATAAAATAAAATAAAATAAAATAAAATAAAATAAAATAAAATAAAATAAAATAAAATAAAATAAAATAAAATAAAATAAAATAAAATAAAATAAAATAAAATAAAATAAAATAAAATCGAATAAAATAAAATAAAATAAAATAAAATAAAATAAGATAAAATAAAATAAATTAAAATAAAATAAAATAAAATAAAATAAAATAAAATAAAATAAAATAAAATAAAATAAAATAAAATAAAATAAAATAAAATAAAATAAAATAAAATAAAATAAAATAAAATAAAATAAAATAAAATAAAATAAAATAAAATAAAATAAAATAAAATAAAATAAAATAAAATAAAATAAAATAAAATAAAATAAAATAAAATAAAATAAAATAAAATAAAATAAAATAAAATAAAATAAAATAAAATAAAATAAAATAAAATAAAATAAAATCACATGAAACAAAAAAAAAAAATAATAATGTGTAATTTAATAAAAAAATTAGAAAAAACTCAATAAAAAATCAAATAAGAAAAAAAATTAACTAGAATAAAGTAAGATATAAGTATGTTTTGGTAGGCTATAAAAAGTTACGTAACATCCTGTTCTGTTTCCTGATGTTATGTTATGTTTTCCTTTGTTGTGCTATGTTATGTTATAGTATGTTTTCTTTTGTTGTGCTATATTATGTTATGTTAGGTATTATATTTCAGTATATTATTTTGGGTTTTGTTATGTTGATTTATGTTATGTTATCTTCTATTCTACTCTCTTCTGTTTTTAACATTATGCTATCTTATGTTATGTAACGGTCATGATGTCATATTTTAAGTTTTATTCGGGTATGTATGTTATGTTATTTTATATATTATTGTGTTACGTTATGTTGTGTTATGTTATGTTATTTTAGGTTATGTTCTGGTTTATTGTGTTATGTTTTGGGATGTTATGTTCAATTATGTCATACTAATCCGTGCCTATATTATGCTATGTTATGTTATTTTATATTATATTATGTTACGTTGTGTTATGTTGTATTATTTTATGTTATGCCATGTAATTTTATGCTATGTTATGTTATGTTTTTGTATGATATGTTATCTTATGTCATACTATTCCGTGCTATGTTTCACTCCAAAACCTTTCATAATTTTTTTTCTCCTCCGAAGTACTCTTTATTGTTACGTATCTTGTAAATTGGCTTTCGACTAGTAATTGCCTATTTGAATAATGCACACGCACAGTAAATAAATTCAATTGCTAGTTACTTCAAAAAAAACGTATTTCTCTATATTTTTTTGTTTTTCTATTCATAGAGTTGTAGGTTGCATTCTAGTTCTCGCACAGAAGACATCTAAATAATAGCAGCTAAACGAACTTGTGTGGTTTTCTTTTGCACGCGCCATTGTGCAAACATATCATTTGAGTCTGGGTGTTATTTTCTTTAGTTTGTGCGCATGTATTAGTGACTGCTCTTTCTTACAGGTGCTCATATTTGTGCGCGCGTGTTTGCTGTACATTTTGCATGTTTAACAATCGTTGTTCTAATTGGAAATAGGTCGCTTTTGTTAGACACAGACGTTTGTGCATGCTAAAGGCTTTCGTATCTAAGCAGACAACCTTTCCATTTGTCTTACGGCTGCCAGCAAACAACAAAAACACCATAAAACTATCAACATTCCTATTATCAAACTTTTTTTTGTAGGTTGTTGCCGTGGCAGCTCTGTGGCCTTTAAATACCTGCCAAGTGCTGCAATCTGCACTGGATTGATGGTTAGATGCCATGAAAATCGGACAAGATAATCTCTGGTTGTTACGCCCAATGATGAGCTGCCACAAAAGGTAACAGCAGGTAACCTAGGAGAAGGGAGAACAAATAGACCTAACTAATGCAAAAGCGTCTAATTTGCAAGCGTTTTTTGTGTTTTTTTTTTTTATAGTTCAAAATAAATTGCATTTCTGTACCAATTTATTTCTACATGTTTTCCAAGCTGGGATTCACGCAATACGGAAATGAACTTGTTACAATTGTAATAGCGTATAATACCTTATGCGGGCAAAATAATTTGGTAGATGTACATGTGACTGACATGGCATGTCTGATTAACATAAATTGGGTTTGTGTGT
>CAXKVI010000379.1:37500-40439 GCA_964058755.1 Campiglossa producta
TGTTGTTGTATTAAATGCCGCGTGCTCTCGGCTGAACTAAACTGGTTTTTTGTTGTTTTTATTTTATTTTATTTTATTTTATTTTATTTTATTTTATTTTATTTTATTTTATTTTATTTTATTTTATTTTATTTTATTTTATTTTATTTTATTTTATTTTATTTTATTTTATTTTATTTTATTTTATTTTATTTTATTTTATTTTATTTTATTTTATTTTATTTTATTTTATTTTATTTTATTTTATTTTATTTTATTTTATTTTATTTTATTTTTTTTTTTTTAATTTTATTTTATTTTATTTTTTTTTATTTTATTTCATTTTATTTTTTTTTTTTCATTTTGTTTTATTTTATTTTATTTTTTTTTTTATTTTTTTTTATTTTATTTTATTTTATTTTATTTTATTTTATTTTATTTTATTTTATTTTATTTTATTTTATTTTATTTTATTTTATTTTATTTTATTTTATTTTATTTTATTTTATTTTATTTTATTTTATTTTATTTTATTTTATTTTATTTTATTTTATTTTATTTTATTTTATTTTATTTTATTTTATTTTATTTTATTTTATTTTATTTTATTTTATTTTATTTTATTTTATTTTATTTTATTTTATTTTATTTTATTTTATTTTATTTTATTTTATTTTATTTTATTTTATTTTATTTTATTTTATTTTATTTTATTTTATTTTATTTTATTTTATTTTATTTTATTTTATTTTATTTTATTTTATTTTATTTTATTTTATTTTATTTTATTTTATTTTATTTTATTTTATTTTATTTTATTTTATTTTATTTTACATTATTTTATTTTATTTTATTTTATTTTATTTATATGTAGCATATCTGCACCCTCATTAGGATTACATACATATATACACTTAATAGAGACTTTAATCATACTAAAACCTCTTTATGCACTGTAACTCCCGCACCTCTCGTGCAATATCGTGGCAAATCAAAAATGCACTTCTTATTTGCATTTGTGCTGCTTATCTTGTTACTGATGCGCTAACGAAATAATTCAAATTAGCAATAGCAACTAAGCAAGTGGCTGTGGCAGTAACAACCGTATGCAAAACTAAACTGACACAGAACACAAAAAAAAGCAAAGGCTAGCAATGCTAGCGAATATGTATTTTGCATACTTGCGCTAGCTACTTAGCTGGACAAGTTCATGCTAGTACTTAACTTCGTTTGAATTTTCAGATTTTATTCGTCCCTTTTGTAATTAGAAAATGCTAGTTAGGTTGCTCGTTTGTGATTTGCTTTGTTTTGTATTTCTTTTTAGTTGTAATACCTTTTTCCACTGAGTGCCCCCTATTGAATTTATAAGACTGTAAAAAATACAGTTGTGTGCAAATAACACACCTTAATTAAGTGAAACTTGGGAGAGGAATGAGGAAACCAGAGATTCAAGGTAAAACTCCTATTTCGGGTTTCAAAAGTGTTTCGGTTTCCAATTGCTCGTTTGTGATTTGCTTTGTTTTGTATTTCTTTTTAGTTGTAATACCTTTTTCCACTGAGTGCCCCCTATTGAATTTATAAGACTGTAAAAAATACAGTTGTGTACAAATAACACACCTTAATTAAGTGAAACTTGGGAGAGGAATGAGGAAACCAGAGATTCAAGGTAAAACTCCTATTTCGGGTTTCAAAAGTGTTTCGGTTTCCAATTTATTCTTTTAAAACAAAATTTTTCTATCGTTCCGCTGGTTTAGCAATCTTTGAAATAGGGTTGAATTTCATTCCGGTTTCGGTTTCTGTTAGTTCTACTTCCATTTGAATCCATTTTTTGTTTACTTCATAAAAATATGTTTTGATTTAATTTCCTTTCATCTTCGTTCTTCAAAAATAGTTTCAATTCCATTCGCATTTCGTCTTTATTCTTTCGATCTTTAAAATAAAGTTTTAGTTTACTTCCGCTTTCCGTTGCGCTCTTCAAATTCAGTTTCGAATCTATTTCATTCTTCAAAAAAAAAATATCAATATTATTCTAGCTTTGGTCTCTCTCTCTCATTGTTTGAAACCAGTTTCTCTTAATTCCTTTTCTGTTGCGTTCCTTAAAATGATTTTCGAACTTAATTTATTTTCGTTTCGTTCTTCAAAATTAATATCGATTTCATTCGGTTTAGGGTTTCATTATTTTTTTCATTGAAATCAGTTTTATTTTCTTTCGGTTTCCGTTGCGTTCCGCAAAATCGGCACAGAGTTTATTTCACTTTCTGTTCACTCTTCAAAATTAGTTTAAATTTTATTTGTCTTTTGGCTTCGTTTTTCCCTTCCTCAACGTTTCTTCCGGGTTTGATGCCGTTCCTTTTTTTCGGGTTAGTTCTTCAAAGTCAGTTTCGATGCCATTTCCTTTTTTCTCTTATTATTTGAAAGGAGTTTCGTCTCGGTCCCATTTTCCGTTTCGTTCCTATATAATCAGTTTCGATTTCATTTTGTTTTCAGCCATTTCTTTAAAATCACTTTCGTTTCCACACTATTTTTTCATTTCAGCTTCCATTTCATTCCACTTCCCGCCTCGTTATTCAGCATGGCTCTCGATTGAATGAAAATAAAAACGTGCTATTAATTTCACCCTCACTGTATATGTTCGTATGTATGCAACTTAATAGGAATACATCTATTTCTACTCCACTGATTTGCATTGCACGATTCTCAACTTAATTTAACATAAAGTAAACAACAGCAGCTAACAAGCCAGTGAAGATGTTAGCCGCCAATGCGATCTCGAGACAAACAGCAACTGCTTATAACGTCGTCAAGATTTTCCTTTACGATGTAGGATTCTAATAAGAGTTCTCAGTTTTTTTTTTTTTGTAAACATTTCACTTATGCCTGTGAAGTGATTGGCTGGCGAAAGGAACTATTCTAATATGCTCCTTGCATGAGACGGGAACAAGTTGGGCAGATAGCGAAAC
>CAXKVI010000380.1:7500-17500 GCA_964058755.1 Campiglossa producta
TGGTTGTGTATTGATATTTCTGAAAAAACTTAAACGGCTGCCATGCCGTTTGGGGATCCGGTTTTGCGCATCGGTGGTGCGGCTTGTCGACAAGGCAATCGTTGTCATTGTATTGCAACATATTGTGGCAAAATACATATTGTTCGTTTGTACAGACATACAAAATATGGAAGCAAAATAAGCAATTCGCATGTAGGTGAATACAAATAGGTACATACTTACATATGAACAAAAATACAAAAGCGTAAATTTTTAAGAAGCTGAGGCGCAGCGAAATTTAAGAAGCGTAAGAATGGTTTGGAGAATGCAGGAGAAAAGACAAAAACAGCAATTCTTGCAACAAGTAATAAATAAAAATTATTTTCTATATACAAGACTAAACAACAAAAAAAAAATTCACAAAATAAATACAGAAAAACCTTGCCACTCTGCGTAAGTTCAGCGCCTCATTGGTATAAGTGAAAAAACTGATTGGAATTCCATTGTGTGCATTCATGGGTTGGTTGCATGCTACTTCAAAGCCAACAGCTGCGCCCCCGAAAATGCGCCTTCACACACACACATCCAAAGCGCGAGGACCGCGTTTCGCGTTTGTCGTCGTCGCAAGTAGGGCACCACTCATCAGCCCATTTAATGTGTATGAGGTCGCGGACGAGTGGAAGCGACGCTGGCAATTGTGGGCGCTTGAGAGGCCACGTACAGCAGTGAGCATTTAAAAAATTTTCCATTATTTATTTATTGATTGTAAAACAAAATGAATAACGTTTAAAATATGCAAGCAAAAGAAAAGAATAAAGCATGCAACAACAATAAAGCAAGCGAGTGAGAAAACGCGATGATGCAAACAAAAGTGATGCAAGTTAATTTATTATTTTTGAGGTCGTTGGGTGCAGTTTTAAGTTGTTGTTATTGTGTTCTTGTTTTGCTGAAAAAATTCTTTGATTAAATTGAGTTGGGAAGTTCGAAGGTGGGATGTTGTTGTAATGAAAAAAATGTGAGGTACAGTTACAGTGGTTGGCGGAAGGAGAACCTTTGTCTCAGCTTCTCTATGACTATGAAAATCTTTTTGTCAAATTCCCTCTCTGAGTAGGAAAACCTTGTTGTCCACAATTGTCTACAATTGATACCGAAACGAGTCCCGAAATGGTCTCGAAATGATGAAAACAATCGAGGAAAAGTCCCAAAATGATCCTTAAACAATCCCGAAATCATACAAAGCAATCCCGAAAAAGTTACCAAAAGATCCTAAAAACAATCCCGATATGATCCTAAAAACAATCCCGAAATGATTCAAAAGCAATCCCGAAAAAGTACAAACGATCCCAAAGCAAAGTTTAAAAACGATTGCAAAATCATCCAAAATGATTTCAAAGCAATCACAAAAAAGTCCAAAAATAATCTCAAAAACTATCCCGAAATGATCCCGAAAAATGAAAAAAAAGTCTCAAACTGATCCCAAAAATATTCACGGGTTGTTTATTTTTAATCTCGAAACGATCCAAAAACAATCCCCAAAAAGTCCACAATTGATACTGTAAAGAGTCCCGAAATGGCGCCGAAATGATTCCGAGAACAATTGAGAAAAAGTCCCAAAATGATCCTACAAACAATCCTAAAAATAATCCCGAAATGATCCAAAAGCAGTCCCGAAAAAGTCCAAATGATTCCAAAGCAATCCCGAAAAAGTTCTCAAATGATCCTAAAAACAATCCCAAAATGATCCTAAAAACAATCTCGAAAAAGTCCAAACGATCCCAAAGCAAAGTGTAAAAACGATCCAAAATGATTTCAAAGCAATCCCAAAAAAGTCCAAAAATAATCTCAAAAACTATCCCGAAATGATCCCGAAAAATAAAAAAAAGTCTCAAAATGATCCCAAAAATATACCTGAAATGATCTCAATGCAATCCTGAAAAACTCACAAAATGATCAAAAAACAATCCTGAAGTGAATTTTGATACTTAGAGAAAATTGACAAAAATTTACACAGCGATGGATACCATGACGCGTTTCGAAGTTTCCAATTTTCTCTAAGTATCAAAATTCATATAATTTTGTAACATCAAAAATTAGAATACCCTAGTACTAGTAAAAAGTACAGCAGGTAGAAACAATTTTCGTGCCAACCTCCAATAAGAAACAATCCTGAAGAAAACAATCCGTAAAAGATCCCAAATCAATTCCGAAAAAGTCCTAAAACTATTGCAAAAACCATACCAAAATGATCTCAAATCAATCCCGAAAAAGTGCCAAAATATTCCCAAAAATTAAAAAAAAGTCACAAAATGATTCCAAAAATATTCCCGAAATAATCACAATGCAATCCTGAAAAAGTCCCAAAATGATCATAAAAATAATCCTGTAGTGATTCCAAAGTATTTCCGAAAATGATCTCAAAAACCGTTCTGAAATATTCCTAAAATGATCCCAAAATAATCCTCCACTTGCTCCAGAAAAAGTTCCAAAATGTTCGGGGTCAGTCCCAAAACGATCTCGCAAAAATTCCAGAAATGGTTCCTTAAAAGGTTCCTACATGTTCCCGAATAAAACAAAGAAGTCCCGGAATGATCCCAAAACAATCCCGAAAAGCTCCCAAATCAATTCAGAAAGTCAAAATTGCTCCAGAAAAAGATCAAAAATGATCCCGAAAAAGTCCAAGAAAAGGAACCTATAGAAAAGAAAAGAAATTCATTTAAATCGGATGGGGTCGATTCGAACTATCTGTAGTCTGTTTCTGTAACTCAATTTGATCGATTGTCTCCACTGAAATAGTCGATTTGACATTATAATGAAAATATAAATTTTTTTTTGATTTATGAAAATACCCATATGTAAATATGATGCATACTTTGAGGCTTGTATTCCACAAAATTCGAAGTACAAGAGCTTTGCGCCTAAAAGTATACCTTTTTTTAATTAATAACATCAAAAGACAATTTTCCATAAATCAGATTTCATATACTTCCTTTAGTGGTTCGAAAAAATATCTATCAAAAACTCATTTCAAATAGTTTTCGCTTTAATTTAATTTTTGTTTCCTCTTGCTTTGTTGCTGTCATAACCAAAGCGCTCCTATTTACAATTAGCTATTTGCCATGGCTAATTTACATGGCATGTTAAATGGAATTGTATATTTTCAGCTGATGTTGTAGTATATTTTAGGGCGTTGTTACTTTGTACGCCTCAACACTTTAGTTTTAGCTTTGTGATGGTGATGGTGCATAAAATGGAAAAAGGGACAAAAATTACTAGAGAAAGCAAAACATTTCAAACTTAAGTGGAAAACGTTTGAAATTATGGAAAATAGAAAATGAAAGTCACTGTGCGAAAAAAACTGAAAGGTGGGAGGGAGAGCAGGAAAGTAAGGGGTGTGCACTAAGGGTAACGATAACCGTAGTTTTAGAAGCTAAAACTTTTTTTCGATTTACAAAATATGGAAAAAACCTGGATAGATTAAAAAAAGAGAATCGCAAAATGCTTGCATATTTTCAGGCACGGTTGGTTGAGTTACATACAAATCATAATGTTGGTAGAGTATGTACATTCAAAACCAACTCTCTAAGTTCGCTAGTATTCCCAACAACTCTACAAATATGTTAATACAATCCAAAAACAACTATACAATCTATACATAAAAGAAGTTTCACTTCTATTTACTAAAAAAACTCCACTAAAAATATTTTTTAAAGGTATAACGGTTGAAGCAACAATTCAAAAGGGACATTAAGCTTTGCTGCAGCTGTAAAAGGCAGCAGTGATAGAACACAGCCGCGCTACGCTTACCACAACTATTTATGCAAAGCCGAAAATTATGCAACGAAATAGTAAAATGTGTAAAAGTTGTTTTCTTTTTTCCTAACATTACTTTGGCACATTATTTTAATTCATTTTCGTTTTCTCTCTTTTTTGTCAGTTTTTTTTTAATGCCCGCAATGAATGAAAAATTTATGAATTTTGTGGTTGCAAAGTGTGCAAACTATTATAAATATAGACAGAACTGGTGCAGAGGTAGCAGGGACGGAAATACATTACGCAAAACATCGAGCGCACATGTGTACATTGGTATGTTTGCTAATATAACTTTTACCTTATTTTTTTTTTATTTAAAGCCACATTTGTATTTACAACATTTTTTAAATTTTTAATTTACCCTCTAGTGCACATTTTTTTCACTCAAATATTGTGTTTTATTTTAATTGTTTATTTATGCTGAGTGGCCAGAGGCATGCAAAAAAGAGAGGAAGAAAATAGTTTGCTAGAAAACAAACAAATAAACTGAAAACATTCCTTGCACATCAAAAGTGTTTTAAAAAAGTGCACGCAGTGTTTATTTATACTTGTAATACGCCAGAAAGTATGCAACAAATTCTTGAAAGAAGCTCGCATTCACTGCATTAATACGATGTACAATGAATGAGAAGCACAAAACTAAGTGCGCAAATGAATTAAAAGTAGAAGGAAGTCTAAGTTCGGGTGAAACGAAAAAAAAAGTGAAAACAAAATTGAAAAAAAAAAATTAAAATTGAAAAGAGGAAAAAACAACAAAAAAATGTTTAATAAGAATAAAACAAAAGAAAACAAAATAAAATACAATAAGAAGAAAAATCAAATAAAATAATATAAAAAAAAAAACAATAAAGCAAAAAATTAAATAAAATAAAAGAATAAAATACAAAAAAAAAAAAAAATTTTATAAAAAAAAATTATAAAAAAAAAAAATAAAAAAAAAAAAAAAAAAAAAAAAAAAAATAAAACTACCTCAAAAACACCCTTAAATGTACCCTAAAACGATCCCAAAATTATTCAAATATGTTCCCAACATTATCCTAAAATAATCGCAAAACGACCCCAAAAGGACCCTCAAATGTACTCCAAAATGTTCCGACAATTACCCCAAATTGTCCCAAAACTATTCCAAAGTGACCCCTAAATGATCTCAAAATACGAAAATACCTTTCATTTGATACCCATAATGGCATAATTTTCCACAAAATTGAAAAAAATTGAGATAGGTGGCAACCCTGTAAACCGCCCCAGGTGGCAACCCCCAAGTGGATAGTTTAAGAATCAACCATACGATCTAAATTCAAAATTTCATCCAAATCGGTCAAGCAGTTCACGAGATAGTCTGGACATACAAATATACAAGTTTAACTCGTTTAAAGTTATAAGATAAAAAAAATTCAATAAAATAAAAAAAAAAAATAATATAAAAAATAAATAAAATAAAATAAAATAAAATAAAAAAAAAATAAAAAAAAAAAAAAAAAAAATAAAAAAAAAAAAAAAAAAATAATAAAATGAAAAAAAAAAAATAAAAAAAAAATACCTGAACACAACTGGCTATATATAATCGGAGCACGCAAAATGTGGGAGTAGAAATGCGAACGGTGTCTCTCACAGACGTCTCGCTTCACAGTGCTTCACTTTGAAAAGTTGCTAGAAGTACTTTCATTTGTTGTTTTGATGTTTGTTGCTGAACTAATTTTTGGTTGGCTTTTAGTTGTGTACAGGAGTCATCAGTGCCATCTCTAACATTGCTTTCACTTAATTTATATTTTTTTTCTTTTGCATTTTTCTGTTGACTTTTCTGGCATGAGCTTTGTTTTTGAGTTTTTGTTTTGCTTAAAAAGTTTAACTACTTTTCGCTCAAAGTGTTGTCTCATTCGTGTAGAACACGTCACGAATTGCTCTAAAGCCCGAAAGTATGTTTAGAAAATCTTTAGATACTGAAGATATAATATACCAACGCTTAGATTTTTTTTTGTGAATAAAACTTCCAACAATTAAATACAAATCAAGAATAAAAGTTGGGATTTGATTGCTGCTCCAATTTTTGGAGTATGCACGCTATTGCAAGTTTTTGAGGCTGAAGGTGGGATTATTTAAAAAAAAATTACTTTTTCTTAAATGACTTTCCATAAATAATTATAGCCACAAATGTTTGCATGATTCTCAATCACTGCCACGGCTTTGCAAAAAATGGATGATAATAACTTGATTTTTAATTAACTTTCTGGTATTTGCAAGCACCACCACCACTAACTCTCCCATTGTCTAGAGTCGCGTCAGACCTCTCCAACTAGTGAAACAATTGTCAAATATTCAGAGCGTCAAACTCACACATCTTATAGTTATCTTTGCTTTGCCTCGTTGCTTGCTGACGAGCAACGGAACAAAAACAAAGGACACCATTTCATAGGTGTGAGCTCACCCCGCTCTCACTAACACAGCTTCACTTACATTTTTGGCGAGCTCTGGCCCAGAAAATCGGGTGGATGCATTCAGATGCAATTTAACGCTCCATTTTCGCATTAATTTCCACTCCCTTTATCAGAGACTCTACTCGAATTTGTTTTAGTTTGTTTTGTAATTACTGAAATGCCATTCAATAAACACTAAAATTTTTTAATTACCAGCATCAGCAATTCAAATGCTGATTGCTGACGTCAAATTCGCGTGCGCTACTTTGAATGTTCGTGAGGGAAAACTGTGCAAAATAAGTTTTTACTATTATCGTCTCTACAAAAAAAAAAAAAAAAAACGAGTACCGGAGCATGGAGAGCATGACATATTAGCAAAAGTAATACAAAGTCTCAAGTGTCTGTTTAATTGAAATTGTATGCTACCCACTCCAGGAAACGACCTATGTTGTCCCATGGCCTTTATCCTTTCCCGGAATTAATCCCCCCGTTCTGACAAGAGTGTAAGAATCTAGATAATACTCGTGTATAGGTTTTGGCCTCTGTTAAATGCCTACTCACATACATACACCAATCGAATTTCGAATTACAGCAAGTCGATAAATGGTGACAGCGTTAAGTGCCTGCACAAACAATTTCAATTATCTACAAATTTGTATGTTGAATTGACCAATCGAACCACGTTTAAACAAAACCAAATTACTGACAAAATCAGTGTAAAATCTATATGTAAAATACTCAGATGCGTAGCTGTAACCATGCTCAACTCGTGCATACGAAATAAAGCAGGGAGCGAAAATAAAGGGGAAAAAAAATAAAATTTATAATAAAATAAAATAAATCAATGTAAAATAAATATAAAATATGATAAAATAAAGAAAAAAACAAATAATATAAAATGAAAAAAAAAAAAATAATTTAATATCAAAAAAAAAAAAAAACTAAAAAAAAAATTATATAAAATAAAAAAAATAAAAACATTAAAAAAAAAAATTAAATAAAATAAAGTAAAATAAAAAATAAAATGAAACAAAATAAAATAAATTAAAGAAAAAAATAAAGCAAAATAAGATTGAATAAAAAAAAATTAATTACAATATAATGAAAAAAAATAAAAAAAAATTAAAAAAAATAAAATAAAATAAAATAAAATAAAGTAAAATAAAATAAAATAAAATAAAATAAATAAAATAAAATAAAATAAAATAAAATAAAATAAAACAAAATAAAATAAAATAAAATAAAATAAAATAAAATAAAATAAAATAAAATAAAATAAAATAAAATAAAATAAAATAAAATAAAATAAAATAAAATAAAATAAAATAAAATAAAATAAAATAAAATAAAATAAAACAAAATAAAATAAAATAAAATAAAATAAAATAAAATAAAATAAAATAAAATAAAATAAAATAAAATAAAATAAAATAAAATAAAATAAAATAAAATAAAATAAAATAAATAAAATAAAATAAAATAAAATAAAATAAAATAAAATAAAATAAAATAAAATAAAATAAAATAAAACAAAATAAAATAAAATAAAATAAAATAAAATAAAATAAAATAAAATAAAATAAAATAAAATAAAATAAAATAAAATAAAATAAAATAAAATAAAATAAAATAAAATAAAATAAAATAAAATAAAATAAAATAAAATAAAATAAAATAAAATAAAATAAAATAAAATAAAATAAAATAAAATAAAATAAAATAAAATAAAATAAAATAAAATAAAATAAAATAAAATAAAATAAAATAAATAAAATAAAATAAAATAAAATAAAATAAAATAAAATAAAATAAAATAAAATAAAATAAATAATAATAAAATAAAATAAAATCAAAATAAATAAAGTAATAAAATAAAATAAAATAAAATAAAAATAAAATAAAATAAAATAAAATAAAATAAAATAAAATAAAATAAAATAAAATAAAATAAAATAAAATAAAATAAAATAAAATAAAATAAAATAAAATAAAATAAAATAAAATAAAATAAAATAAAATAAAATAAAATAAAATAAAATAAAATAAAATAAAATAAAATAAAATAAAATAAAATAAAATAAAATAAAATAAAATAAAATAAAATAAAATAAATTAAAATAATTAAAATTAAAATGAATTCAATTAAAATAAATTAAATTAAATAACATAATACAAAAAAAAAATAAATAACGTAAGTTTAACAAATAATTAACGTTTAAAACCAATTCGGTCTCTGAAATAAATTCCTAAGTACATCTGTACACAATATTTACAAATACATACTTAAATGTTGATGTGATATTTTGCAATTTGGTGTTGGACAAATGTATTTGGCACATATACTTCCTAGTTCATTTCTAGCACTCGTACATGCAATGGGCAATCAAAATAAATTTGTAAAATTTACATTTGCCATTTGCTATTCGACATTTAGTATTTAAACACAATTGCGTTAGCTGAGGTCAAATAATGAAACACAAACAAATAATTGTTGTGATTTAGTTGGTGATTAAATATGCACACATGCAGAAATACATAAATGTGCATGTGTATTAGTGTTGTGCGGTTCCGAGAATTTTAGGAACCGGGTAGCTATACGGAGTACAACTTCAAGCGCACCGGTGAATTTAGTAGTAACTTAATATCATCTTAATAATTATTAATTATTTGTATTTACAAATTTTTTACAAAATGTTTTAAATATATAGAATCTATATAAAGGATTTTGCTCTCCCATTTTTAAAGCCTTGTTTGGAATCGAGTCCGGGTATGGTCTCTATTTAACCCATTACAATTCGTTAAGACTCGTTTTCGGTTTTTTAGGAACCTTGCCGATCTTTTTATCAAATGACCCGGTTTTCGGAAGACTGATCCACGATTCCGTCCATCACCTACGTTTAATTATGTGAATACATAAAATGTTGTAATACGAGATGTGGAACATAATAGAATTCGAGCTAGCTAGTTGAGTTCCATATATGTATGATATTATTAATAGAAATTTAGTTGGTATCAATGGTACATTTAATTGAATTTCATTTCTAATTATTCACATTCAGGTACGTTCCAAACAAATAATGAAATTTCTGAATAAATACCAAATTCATGTACTCGTATAGGGAGTTAATCAAAATTTGATTAGAAATTAGTATTGTTTGATATTTATCTTTAATCATGGTTGTGATTACAAAACTTCAGCCCTCCAGCGACTTCAGCTGATAGAACAATGTTAGTGAGAACAAATTCTAGAAAACGAGAAGATGTACTGAAAATTGTATGTAACCGTCCATTATTTCAAAAATTACTATGTACATTAGACCGGGTCGAAAAATGGTTTGTAATTAATCCCCCTAGGATGAAAGATGACCCTGCGGCGAATTAGGGATGATACAAATTTTCATCCTGCGAGACCCCAAACTGAGTTAGACTTTTCAGGAGATATGTAGTACTAAAAAATACCTATGTATTTAACGATATATCAAACTTTGCAATCGGATTATAAATAAAAAAGTTGTGAATAAAACTCGACTTTGGCTGTTTTTACGACTCTACGGAGGACGAAAATTTGTATCATCGCAAGTTCACCGCAGGGTCATCTTTCAACCTTTTTTTCGACCCGGTCTAATGTAAACATGAGTACGTAAAGACAGCCAGGAAGAAAATTGAATATTTGGGGAACGAGCTTAGATTCTGAAATGACCCCAATATGACCCCGATATGATCTTAACATGACCCCAAAATGATTCAAAAATGATTTCAAAATAATCCCAAATTGATCCCAAAAGGATCCCACAAAA
>CAXKVI010000380.1:27500-30000 GCA_964058755.1 Campiglossa producta
TCTCTGCTTAAAAATGACATATTTGGAATACGACCGCAAATACCTTCCATATGATACCCATATTGGCATATCTTGCTGAATATTTACAAAAAATTTAGATAGGTGGTAACCCTGTAAACCAGCCCAAGTGGCAACATCCAAGTTTATAATATTGGAAACAAGCATATCATCTCTATGCCAATTTTTATCTCAATCGGTTAAGCGGTTCCTAAGATAGTACCGGATATACAAATATAATGCCGTAAGTTGGCAACCTTAGTTGGCAACCCGACTTGAAAATATTTTATATGGTATCTCGCCGCAAATTATGTTCATTTGACACCGATACTGACATACCTTGACATATTGACATACCTTAAAAAAATGAAATAGGTGGCAACCCTGTGAACCGCCCAAGTTACAACAACCATGTATGTATATAATCTTAGAATGAATCATACCATCTATATGCCAAATTTTATCCAAATCGGTGAAGCTGTTCCCGAGTTATAAGGAAAAATAAATAAATTGCGGCTAGGTTGGCAACCCTAGGTGGCAACCCTGCTTGAAAATTTCATATTTAGAATGCGGCCGAAAATACGATTTGGTTGCCACTAAGGATGTTTTTACAGGGTTGCCACCTATGTAACGATTTTTTCAAATGAAATGCGATATGGCAATATAAATATCAAATTTGAACCCTGTTCTGTGTCAACTGAAAGGACTCACGTTTCTGTATATTTTTTTTGTTTTTTCATTTGTAACCTTGAGTGTGATATCTCAAAGGGCTCAGGCCATAGATGTATGTACATGATGGTACAACATTTTGAAAAAAGTATTGCCACCTGTTTAAAAATAATTTTCTCCTATAAGGTTGTTTGTTTGTTTTTTCTATTTTAGATGTCATGAGTAAGTTTCAAAACGGCTCGTTGTGATACCACCAATACTAGAAAAGTCAGTCCCGACCACATAGGAAATCTCTGTGTATTCAGGACTCTCCACATAGCAGAATCCCGGGACTGACACTCCTCAACCGACACCGTAACTCCTCCTCGAACCATTTAGATGACTTTACGAAGGCTATCAAGTCCTTTATATCCAGCTCCGCGACCTGGCGTAAGCTATACAGGAAGGAAACTCCCAAAATGCGCATTCTCGCGCCGCTTATGGCCGGACAGTTGCAGATGAGGTGCTCCACCGTTACCTCCTCCTCATCATCTCCTACAGCTACGTCGGCCGGGTACACCTAGTCTTTCTGCTTGTCTTCCATTAAGGCAGTGTCCGGTTATACCCCTATTAATATGGGGATTTCTCTCCTTCTTAAGGCGTAAATGTGTATAGATCTTTCATGATCCCACTTTGGCTAGTTTTGTTTGGATATCCAGCACCCTAGAGATTGCTGCTGTATGCTCTTTCAGCATTAGTTTGCATGTGTCAAACGGCATACCTAAGTGCTCTTTATAACGAAGAACCTGCTTGGTCGTGCCCTACCTAGCAAGTTCGTATGCCCTACAGTTTTCCGCAATGCCCCTGTGTACCGGTACCTACGTGAGGTTCACGCGGTTCTATTGGGCCATCCCTTTAAGAGATCGACGACAGCTGAGCTCGGTTCCCTTATGTACAGTCACTTCTCAGAGCAGAAAACCCAGGACATCGCCATGGATCTCTGCGCAGTGGAACCACGCATGGTTTTACCTCGGCCAAGGACTGTCACTTTCAAAGGAACCCTGTTTAGTATGTTTTGTCCCATTCCGAAACACAGCTGAGCCCCCTGAGTGCCCCTGCGGGTTAGGGGTTTAGAATATGCCCGAGGTAGGCAAACCGGTCATAAGAGGCGACTAACTTGCACATAGGTAAGACGTGCTAACTCGATGGTTGATCTACGGATATGATGCCTCTCACCGCTCATTACCCATTTTCTCCTTCGTTGCGGATGGAGGGTTTGCATGACCTAGAAGGTACCACTGGTCATTCCAAAGTGCTACAACGACAGTCGGATAGTACCACAAGGGAGTACCGTAGCGTACGGTAGCCAAGGATTGCCAATTTCGGTATCACTCCACAAACCTTCGGGGAGTGTTTTTGCTTTTAACAACTACAACAGCTGAGCGTCCCTTCAGAGTTGAACGAGTAAGAAAGAGCCAAGGGATTTGATGACCTGTCGCCGAAAATAAAGATATCCTGCCGATAATGCGTTTATTCATCCAGCCCGCGACATCCAAGGTTATTAAGACTTCAGCCTGGAAGACGCTGCAATGATCAGTTAGTCTGAAGGAGAGCTCAAAGTTCAGATCCTTTGAATAAAAATCTCCTCCAACTCTGCCGTCTAACTTTGCGCCTTTGGTGTGTATGGAAGTGTCACCATTAGTAGCGCTACAGCCATCCGTCCTCTCCCAGAACGTAAAGAGCTTTTTTGGACAGAGCCTCAGATTTTCACGATTATCGAACGATAACTATTGATGAGGTATGACAACACTGGTAAAACTTCTAAAACTCCATCTACCATCTGTCACATGTCCTA
>CAXKVI010000381.1:0-40379 GCA_964058755.1 Campiglossa producta
GCTAACTTGACCGTCAAGTTAGCATTACTAGGGGTTATTTAAAAAAAAACATCGAGAAAAAAAATTTTTCGATTTTTTTCATTAGCACTACTTAATTACGGTTATTAAACGGGAATTATCTGCGCAATTGATTTTAATTTTAGAATCGAATTAAATTGTTTTCAAGGGTGGTAGTGCTAACTTGACTGTCAAGTTAGCATTACTAGGGGTTATTTTAAAAAAATGAAAAACGGTAATTTTTTGGATTTCACGGTGTGTTTACGGTTAAAAACGGGAATTAATCCCATATAGCAATATTAACTTTTTCAAAGTTGTAGTGCTAACTTGACGGACATGACAAGAGTGACCTTGGCACAGCTTAGGTCTGGATATAGTGTAAGGTTAAACTCCTACTTATCCAGACTTAATGATACAATCTTAAATACATGCCCTGCATGTGGTAGGACCCCCCATGATACTCTACATCTCTTCAATTGTTCATCTGAACCTACTCTTCTAACCCCTCTGTCCCTCTGGACAAACCCTGTTGAAACTGCACGTTTCCTTGGACTCCCCTTAGAAGAGCTTGATGAAGATCTTCGGAATGATCATACACTCTAGACAGGGCAATGCATTGTTAACAACAACAACAACAACACGGAGACGCCCTCTGTTGGTGGGGGCATCTTCGATAGATAGAAATTAAACAGCGTCGGGGATAGGACACCACCCTGTGGCACCCCTGTCTAATACGTCTAGGTTTTTATGTTGCGTTTCTAAAGTTAACCGACGCCTGCCATCCATTCAAATAATTAGCGGTCCACCTCTTTAAACCATCAGGTATCTGTGTCTCAAACAGATCTTGTATGAGAGTCGCATGGTTGACTGTGTCAAAAGCTTTCGACAGATCAAGTGCCACTAACACAGTCCTGTGATTTGGTTGGTTTTGATTTAGGCCGCTATTTATTTGCGTTGTAATGGCATTGAGTGCGGTGGTGGTGCTGTGCAGCTTACGGAAGCCATGTTGATGACTAGCCAGGTGCAGGGGGGTTACTCTGTATTGCGATTCGAAATTCAATGCGATTCGAAAGTGAAATGCGATGCGATAAGCAAATGGTACTCTGTATTGCTATAGCATTGCTAACAGTGCTGCGTTCTGCGGCCTTTGGTTATTTTCTTGCCTGGGTTGGCATCACTGTTGTAAAACTAACCGCAAGTTGACAATTTTCATTGCATACTTCAAGTGAAGGCTCTTGTCCTAGGCTTTTAACCATACCATTTCTTTTAATTTGGCGCCTAACTGTGTGCTATGCTGCAAACACTTGTACTTGCAAAATATATTTGTACACCTTTTATGTGTATTGAAATATGTGTGCATGCGTGTGCATATGCAAAATCACGTCCGTATAAACATAATTTTATTAGTTTAATTGAAGTTTTCTTACAAATTTTTGGTAATTATTTTGTAAATTTGAAAGTTAAACAAAATATTTTTCAAATCAAAAAAATATTTTTTTTTATTAATTTTGCGAAATAAGCGCCAAAATAAACATGTTTTTCGATAAGAAAGGTAAGTATACTAATAGCTCTACAATAATTTACAAGAATATGTTTAAAAATTTAATTTTATTCAAAATTGTTTAGCGGTGCGATAGCGGTTCGACTGCGTTTTGTTGTAGGAAGACAAATCCGAATGTACAAAGCAATTAACATTTCACTTTCGCGATACAGAGTGTACGCGATTCGAGAGGGAAAAAATGATAGCGAAAAGGGAAAAAACAAATCCGAAAATGTCAACTCCGTTGCGATAGTTGAGTTACAGAGTGTCGCTAAGGCAAATGCGAAAAAATTTTCTTTCGCATCGCAATACAGAGTGACCCCCCAGATTTGCCGTATAATACGGGAGTAAAATGGACTCCAGCGTCTTCACTACCGGTGACAAAAGTGATATAGGGCGATATGAATCGCCTATGTTTGCCGGTTTTCTAGGTTTTAGTAATGGAACCACTCTCGCCTTTTTCCATATTTCAGGAATGACGAAAGTGTTCAGTGAAAGACTGAATAGAGCCGCTAAGCATTTGTGTCCCTCCTGGCCTAGATGTTTCAGCATCTTCATGGCAATGCCGTCGGGGCCGATGGATTTTGAGGGCTTAGCCTGTCTGATGGCTTCCTTCACCTCTGAGGAAGTGATGACAATGGGCATATTTTGGTTTTTATATTTACGCGCCTGTTGCATGGTTCTACGTTTAGCTCTATCGGGCGGGGAATGTAGTACAAATTGTCTACAGAAGGAGTTCGCACATCCCCTAGGGTCCTTCTTCACCCTGTCACCGAAAGTAATATCTAGTTTATCCTTGTGTTGCGTTGGATTAGATAGAGCTTTGACCGTAGTCCATAATTTGCCAACACCATCAGAGAGGTTGCATTGCTCTAGGTGTTGTGTCCATTTGGCCAGTTTATGTTTATCGACCAACCTACGAATTTCCGCGTTGAGATCCCTTATACGGGGGTCTGCGGGATTGAGACTACGCACTTCATCTCTTTCTCTAGCGATGACCATCGAACGACCGACGGACTTGTATTACACCTGAGTATGGTACATATATTAACTTTACCAAGGCGGACTGGGACAGTCTTCAGACATATACGGACGAATCCTTGGCTGCTCTATCCATTCCTACGGACGTACGCAAAGGCGAACGAGACTTCCGCAACATCATTGACTTGGCCTCTAAACGCTTCATTCCTGCGGGTCGAATATCTCAAATAAGACCAAATTTCCCCGCGGAGGCAACCACCTCCCAGACCTCCTGTTACTCTATGACGGTCTTTCCGGTGGATGTTATATCCGCCATAGGTAATGAGGTCCGACCTAGGACTGAGCTTGGTTTCTTGGACTGCGGCAAGTTTTATGTCATATTGCGTCATCAAATTAGTTATCTCTGCGATCTTACCAGTTGATCCGTTACAGTTGTGCTGTAAGATTTGGAAGTGCGCCGGTGGGGTCGATGTCGAGTTAACCATAGGCGTGAGAGACGGATGTGTTCGCCCAGGTGTTGGTAGGCTAAGACCAAGGCGGTGCCTCAGCCTAGTTAGCTGTGGACCCGGTGTAACCGGGTTGGCTGGCGTCGTAGGTTGAGGTGTGTTACAGCATGGTGCGATGAACGCATCCGTCCAGAGGTTCCTGTTAGCGAGCCCAGAGCATAGATGTACGTGGCATTGGCCTAAGCAGTTATTGCATTTGACCGATGACGCGAGCGTGTATAATCTTTGCCGACAAACAGTACACGTAGAGACAGGTGCGACAGGTGCGTTTCTACGTACTGCCGGTTCTGCGAGAAAGGTACATGTGCTTGCGCAGTACCCTTCGTACCGAAACGACCCAGGCTGTATTTTTTTATTACAGCCTGGCCAAGAGCAGTACACCCGAAGTGACCCTGTCTAACGTGTCACGATTCCTCCCCCTAAAATTGTCATCCCTGGAGCAGTTCCTTGCAGCAGGGCTGCTCCCTATTCTGTTGTTCCGGTCTGGCGTTGAGCTAAACCCTGGTCCAACAGAATGGTTCTGCTGTGTGTGCCGGAAGAAAATTTATACCAGATGTTCGCATTCGATGCAATGCACATCTTGTAAAGGTTGGCTACACAAGTCTAGTTGCTCCGGACTAGATCCCAAAACACACCGGCCTCTTAGTTTTTTTAAAACCTTCGTGGCGCCTTGCTGTTCACGTCCTAGAACGTCTCGTGGCTCGCGACGCTCCGGCGTAGCGCTATCGCCTCCCCTTCGCAATATATATATTGCTCAGCAAACATTGTGTGTTCCCAGTTGTAGCTCGCGCCCTAGCGCGCTAGCACCTCACACAGCAGCTCATAGCTACTCCCTACGTAGCACATCTATAGATGTTGTGAGCACTGCTGAGCTACAACCCCCGCCCCAAAATATTCTCCTCCCCTCTACTTCTTCCGGTACCGGCACAAGTGTGAATCAAGGCCATCAGCTCCTGGTCCCTCACACTATGTGCACTGTTTGTCGGCACAGAATATATGCGTCCAGAGTGCCATCGGTCAAGTGCAATACCTGCCTTGGCCAATGACACCTGCGCATATGCTCAGGGCTCGCAAACAGAAATCTATGGACTGATGCGTATGTTGCGCCGTGTTGTCGAGCTGTGCAGCCCACATTGCCGACAAATTCTACCTCGTTTCCCAACGAGCGGAATTTGTCGCCTTCAGGACTGCGACGACGATCACGGACTAGCATATTACCTCCACGGCGAGCGCACCAGTCCCTGACTCCCAGAGTGACCATTGCCTCTCCCCCGCATTTCAAAATAATGCAATTAAACTGCAATGGTATAACTGGCAAGATTGTGGAGATCACCAAGTTTATGCAGCAAAACTCCATCAAAATTGCTGCAATCCAGGAGACTAAACTTGGCACCCACTCGGATCTCAGAGCGAGTGGTGGCTACCACATTCTCCGGCATGATCGTACGGACGGTGGGGGTGGTCTTGCGTTCATCATCCACCAAACCGTGCGGTATAGGGAATTTGCATTCAACACCGACCAAGAGGACATACCCCTAGAGCGACAGGGTATTGTCATTTCAGCTGGAGGTGTTGATCTCGAGCTGATAAACATCTACATACCTCCCGTCACCTGTTGTCCCAGAAGTTATCGCCCTGATTTAAGCGATTTCCTACGGGGCGATAACCGTGCCATTATGGGCGATTTTAATGCACACCATGACATGTGGCATTCACGCCATTCTGCTGACGGCAGAGGACGGGAAATAGCCGAACAAATTGACGCTTCCACATTCTGCGCGGTGAACACGGACGCCCCCACGAGGATGGCAGTAAATTGCAGTAGCTCCCCGGACATAACAATTGTTAGTCCGGGTCTAATAAACTGTATAAACTGGCGCCCAATGGTGGCTTTGGCATCAGATCACCTGCCAATCATCCTGTCCGTTGATCGTGCCCCGGATTTCACCACCTCTGAGAAGAGATCCTACGTAAACTTCAGGAGGGCTGACTGGGTTGGCTTTACTGAGTTTACTGAGAGCTCCTTTGGTGCTCTTCCCATACCGACTGACGTACGCCAAGGTGAAAAGGAAATACGTAAGGTCATAAATAGAGCTGCAGCCCTTTTTATACCAGCTGGGAGAATACAAAATATACGGCCAAACTTCCCAACTGAAGCTGCAGCCCTGGCCAATGAACGTGACCATATACGTAGCATCGATCCCGCAGACCCACAGATCAGTGGTCTCAACGCGGAAATCAGACGGTTGGTAGATGAACACAAACATGCCAAATGGGAGGAGCATCTGAGGTCTTGTAACCTCTCTACCGGTGTTGGAAAATTATGGTCCACAGTCAAATCCCTGTCAAATTCGACGGGCCCACCAAAAAACGTAGACATCACCTTTGGTGATAAGACGTTTAGTGACCCGAAGAAAAGTGCAACGGCCTTTTGCCGACAGTTTGTACCACACCCTGCACAGGACAGGGACAGACGTAGGATCTTCAGGTGTGCGCATAAACACAAAAACAATGCCCCCGTTTCCATCACCGCTACAGAGGTTCGAGTGGCCATCAGGAAAGCCAAAAACTCTAAAGCTATGGGCCCTGACGACATAGCCATGGTGCATTTAAAACACATCGGCGAAGAGGGAGTAAAATACCTCACTACCGTCTTCAATTTGTCCCTGGCCACTTCTGTCATACCTGAAAAATGGAAACAGGCAGTCGTGGTCCCACTACTAAAGCCTGGCAAACCAGCTAACGTAGGGGAGTCTTATCGTCCGATATCGCTCCTCTCGCCAGTAGTGAAGACATTGGAGGCGGTATTACTTCCTCTTTACACATCAAAGTTGAGGTTAGCCGAGCACCAACATGGCTTTAGAAAAATACGGAGCACAACATCTGCTCTAAATGCCATTAACACTCAGATAACTGACGGACTCAACCAGAAAAGCCCTCATCACAGGACGGTTCTAGTTGCTCTTGACCTGTCTCAAGCTTTTGACACAGTAAATCATGGACAACTGGTATCCGATTTGGAAGATTCATCGCTCCCCCCCTGTCTTAAGCGTTGGTCCGCCAATTATCTGAGTGATCGTCAATCGTCTGTAGTTTTCAGAAACAAAAAATCAAAACCGAGAAAGATTAAACAAGGGGTACCGCAGGGTGGTGTCCTTTCCCCGCTTCTGTTTTATCTTTATATTTCGAGGCTTCCTTCCCCACCAGATGGAGTCTCGATTGTTTCTTACGCAGACGATTGTACGATCCTGGCTTCTGGCACTTCCGTTGATGAGCTATGCTCCAGGATCAATGGTTATCTCCCCTCTCTTGTTGAGTTTTTCACTGCCCGGAGCCTGACATTGTCGCCAACGAAGTCCTCGGCGACACTATTCACGACCTGGACGGCGCAAGTTGGCATGGAGTTAGAAATCTACGTAGGCGATCAAAAATTACCTACTGTCTCTCACCCCAAAATCTTAGGGGTAACTTTCGACCCCATGCACAAATTCGCTGCTCATTCAACCGCAATTGTCTCTAAGCTACAAAGCCGCAACAAAATTCTCAAGTCGCTAGCCGGCAGCACTTGGGGTAAAGACAAAGAAACGTTGCTGGCAACCTATAAAGCAATTGGTCGGCCGATCCTGAATTACGCGTCGCCGATATGGTCGCCGGGGCTTGCTGAGGTTCATTGGAAAAGACTGCAGGCCTGCCAAAATACCGCACTCAGAACCGCCACGGGATGCGTCCTTATGTCTCCACAACATCATTTACATCATGAGGTGGAAATGCTCCCAGTTTTGGAGCACAATGAAATGCTAAACAAGCAGTACCTGTTGAACTGTTGCAAACCACAACATCCCAACAGACTACTGCTTGAGTATGAGCCACCTCCTAGGACCGTAAGGGCACATCTACGTGAGCATTTTGATGAGATCCGGCACCTCACACTTTCGCGTTTGATCCAAAGGTACATACGCAGGCCCTGAAGCACATCCATGACACGTCCGTTGCGTTGTTGTTGTTGTTGTTGTTGTTGTAACGAAGTGTAGCCCTGCCCAGCGTGTACTTTTCCTTAACCTAAATTGTCATCAATTTCTTCTAACGGGAGTCCTAGGAAACTTGCAGTTTCAACAGGGTTGGACCAGAGGGAGATGGGTGTTAGAAGAGTGGGCTCCGAAGAGCAGATAAATAAATGGTTGGTATTATGGGGTGACGAGCCGCATGCCGGACATTCATTCGGCACGTCAAGGTCTAGTCTGGATAAGTAGGAGTTTAACCTGCTACAGTATCCAGAGCGTAATTGAGCCAGAGTGACCCTTGTCTCTCGAGGAAGATGACGCTCCTCAGCCGCGACGCGAGGTGGTTTGGCGTGCAAAACGGCGTTCAGTGGGCAGAGCGAGACATAAGACGCAACGGACGTTGTTTCTACGTACTGCCGGTTCTGCGAGAAAGGTACATGTGCTTGCGCAGTACCCTTCGTACCGAAACGACCCAGGCTGTATTTTTTTATTACAGCCTGGCCAAGAGCAGTACACCCGAAGTGACCCTGTCTAACGTGTCACGATTCCTCCCCCTAAAATTGTCATCCCTGGAGCAGTTCCTTGCAGCAGGGCTGCTCCCTATTCTGTTGTTCCGGTCTGGCGTTGAGCTAAACCCTGGTCCAACAGAATGGTTCTGCTGCGTGTGCCGGAAGAAAATTTATACCAGATGTTCGCATCGTTGTTGTAACGAGGCGTAGTCATGCCCAACGCGTATTTTTCCTTAGCCTAAGTTGTCATCAATATCTTCTAAAGAGAGTCCAAGGAAACTAGCAAATACCGCGGGGTATTTGTAGCTTTGATAGAGTAATGTGGCCCTCTTGATTACACTCTAGGAGAAAAGAGACTTGACCAGGTGCCAGTCTCGCTTCGTAGGTTTTTTCCGCTGATGCTTCACCTGCGCCAGGTCTTTGGATGACTACGGAAAGTGAGCGGGCAGCAGGGCCCTGACTCTTGATTGTTTTTTCTCCATTCGGGAACTTCCATGGCCATGACTGTGTGAAGCCCCAACTGCATAGATTGTTTCAAGTTATTTTCTCACAGTAGATCCTACATCTACTTCTCTTGGATCTCCTGATTTTTAATGGTTGTACTCGGTTGGGTGTATTCCATGGAAAATTCTCTTTAATCGTGTGACTAAAAATGACCCAGTCTGTTTTTCTGACGCTATTGAAAATGTTTTGAGCTGGAGTCAAAGAAATTCCGATTAAGGAATTTTCAAAAAATATTATGAAATTGGGTAATCTTTTATTCAGCCGTCGATATGTATCATTGTTATTACTATATACATTTTTTTAAATAAAATAAAATAGAATAAAAAATAATATTTTTTATTTTCAGTTCGCCACAATCAAATAAATTCCACAAACGCAGCACTCGTTCACGTTCGCGTTCGCGTAGTTTGACAAAAAGTCCGCGACGCAAAGTTCGACGCAGTTCTAGTTCTGATTCTTCTGATCGTCGGTCGTCAGAGAATTTTATTCCTTTCAATTCGGCTAGTAAGAAACAACATAAAATCAATAGTTCCAAGAAAAACAAACACCTAAAAAATTCGGGCAGTTCCGTAAATTCAAAATCTAAGGCACCCTTTTACTCGTCCTCCATTGGCGGTGCCATCGATGATGATACCACACGTTTACAACAACGTGCAGCCCGCTTTTCACAGGGTAATACAAAAAAATCGGTTGTCGCGATAGCTAGTTCTCCATTCGGTCAAACGAAACCAAAACAAAGAAAACACGGTAACACGGGCGGGCGTGCGTGCATGGATTCAGATGCGTCGGGCGGTTTTGAGACAGGGTTAGATTTGTTAGATTTACATATTGTAGGTACAAGTAGGGATTTGGAGAAGTCTTTTCTGCGTTTGACAAAGGCACCACTGCCGTCGGAAGTGCGGCCCATTGAGGTGTTAACACATTCGCTACAAAATGTCAAACAAAAATGGAAGGACAATCAGGATTATTATTATGCTTGCGATCAGCTCAAGTCTATACGTCAGGATTTGACGGTAAGTTTGTAGGTACTCGCTTAATCATGCGGATTAAAAATAAAAATTTAAATTTGCATAGGTTCAAGGTATTCGTGATAAGTTTACTGTAGAAGTCTATGAAACTCATGCACGCATTGCAATGGAAAAAGGCGATCATGAAGAGTTCAATCAATGCCAAACACAATTGAAGATGCTGTATACAGAGGTTGGCGCGAGTGATAATACATTGGAATTCACAGCGTACCGCATACTTTATTACATATTCACTAAGAATACCTTGGGTAAGATATTTCTGAGTAGTAAAATTAATTAATTTTAAAAAAATCGAACCAATAAAAAAATATTTAGTAAATGAAAAAAAAAAAAAAATCATATCAATAAAAAACAATCAAACCAATAAAAAATTAATCAAACCAATAAAAAATTAATCAAACCAATAAAAAATTAATCAAACCAATAAAAAATTAATCAAACCAATAAAAAATTAATCAAACCAATAAAAAAAATCAAACCAATAAAAAAGAAAATTAAAAAAAAAAAATTAAAAAAAAAAAATTAAAAAAAAAAAAATAAGTTGAAAAAAAAAATTATAAATTGAAAAAAAAAAAAAAATAAATTAAAAACAAATTAAAAAAAATAATAAATTGAAAAACTAACAAAAATAATAATAAATTAAAAAAAAAAAATAAATTAAAAAAATACAAAAAAAAAATTAAATAAATACAAAAAAAAATAAAATACAAAAAAACAAAAATAAAATACAAAAAAAAAAATAAAATACAAAAATAAAATAAAATACAAAAGAAAAAAAAAAATAAAATAAAAATAAAAAAATAAAATTAAATAAAAAAAATAAAATTAAAAAAAAAATAAAATTAAATAAAATAAATAAAAAACAAAAAAAAGTAATAAAAAAACAAAAAAAAAAACAAAAAAAAATAAAATAAAAAAATTTATAACAGAAAGTCAATTTTTGGTATTTGTTTCCTTTAGGACTCCTCTGCTAATCAATTAGCTAAAATTATGGGAGATAGCTCAAAACACGGGGTTTGGCCTCAGGATCATGAACCCCGAAGCGCTTTTTTAATATTTTGCTTCTCTGAAGTGATATTTGCAATCAAAGTTGCAAGTTTTCATGTGGTTGTTGTAATTTTATTAGGCTGTACCTAAAAAAAATGCGTACCGCGAAAGCCACGGTTCAGGCAGTTGTTGTTGTTAACAGCAAAACACTCCCCGAAGGTTTTGGGGAGTGATGCCGAAGTTGACAGTCCTTGGCCGGATATGAACCCGATACGCTGCGGTACTCCCTTGCGGTACTGCCCGACTGTCGTGGTAGCGATTTGGTATGACCAGTGGAACCTTCTAGGTCATGTCATCCCTCCATCCATGAGGAAGGAGAAGATGGGTAATGAGAGGTGAGAGGCATCATATCCGTAGATCAACCATCGAGTTAGCACGTCATTACCTATGTGCATATTAGTCGCCTCTTACGACCGGTATGCATACCTCGGGCATATTCTAAACCCCTAACCCGCAGGGGCAGTACCCGGACTTGGCATGGCGTAGCCCAGGGTTATTGATAATAAGCGCGGCCGAAGGCCGCCAACTCAGAATGGTGTTCTGCACATAAATACCATGGATTCCGCCCCAATTTTGGTATCGGAGCCGGGTAAATTTTTTTTTTTTTTGACCATAACTTGCCACAGAAACAAAAAATTAAAAAAAGCGCTTCCGGATTCGTGATCCTGAGGCCAAAACCCATCTTTTGAGCTATCTCCCATAATTTTAGCTAATTTATTAGCAGTTGAACCCTAAAGGAAACAAATATCCAATTTCTTTTAATTTAAACAAACATAAAATTGCGCATTATTCTGCCACACCCAAAATTATTGTATTTACATTCGCATTTTATATTTTTAGATACAACAACTGTTTTGCGCTCAATCAAGCAAGATCAACGAGATGATGCTGCCATTGCACATGCACTTGCCTTTAGATCTGCATGGGCACAAGGAAACTACTGCAAATTATTCCAACTTTACAAGACAGCACCTTTGATGGCGGGTCACTTGATTGATTGGTTTATCGAAAGAGAGCGCAAGAATGCTTTACGCACTATCATTAAAGCGTACGTATATAAACAAAGATAACATTAGCATTCAAAACTAGAAAGTATTTAAATTTGAATATCATTTCTTTTTAGTTATCGTCCCGCTGTTGGCATTGAGTATATCACAAATTTGTTAGCCTTTGAAAGCCAAGATAAATGCAAAGAGTGGTTAGCTACTTTCAGTTTACCAGTTATAGGCGCTCAAAGTGACCAAATTGATTGCAAAGTAGCAGCGACAATTACTATTTAATTTCAACGCAATGCAGTCCTTAAATAGGAAGTTGTGTAAATTGTTAAAACTGAAACGTAGAACGTTAATTATGGATGATGACAAAAAAAATTTCAAAGTAGGTGCTGGTGGCGTTTAATAACGCTCGTTAGAAGCATAGTGCGCTACCACAAAAAATTCACACTCGCTCTCTACGATTATGCCATCAGTCTAAGTGTAGTCTATGCAATAGGTTAAAAGTGAAAAATCAAATAGCATGAATATGTTCCACGTACACCTCTTTGGGCTCACTTTGGCAGTTACATAAAAGCAAGCATGTGGGCCTTTAGGTGTTGGTTAGTTTCACGCGTTACGAACACTTGAAAAATACCTAAACCAATGACAAAAAAAAAAGTTTTAAATAATTGGGTTTGTAAAATGTGTAAATTACATGGGACTACGTTTATTTGGACAATAACTCCAAACTTGGTGAATTGCACGCATACAAAAAGAATTAAAAAGTTTTAATAACGGGTAAGAACATTAAAAAAAAAAAAAAAAAAAAAATAAAGAAATGCTTACGGTACTTAAGTTTTCAAAACACACGCGCATACTTGAACGCGTTGTCAATAAATTTATTAACGCGTAAAAAAAAAACGAGAATAAAAAAAGAAAATCATCAAAGCTGCGAAGATCAACGACTACATCAACAGCTAGAATAGAAGTTAGCAGTAAAAATTCAATAGTATCAACGGAGAGTGATAAAAGCAAAAGCGGTTATGCGACGAAATATATCTATCAAAAAGTGAAAATAAAGAAAAAACATCAATTAAGGGACATGCATAATACAGCCGAAGAAAAAAGCAAATTTTATAAGAACTCTGTATGTTGTGGTGGTGTTTTGCGGTGCATCGTTTCAAAGCTGAAAATTTCCAACGTTAAACAAAAAATAATCATTTTACATTACTCATTAATATTCATGTTGAAATACAACATCAAGCCATCAAAAACTCGTCTTGCACAAAACGGTTTCATGCTTAAGCCCACAGGTGTTTTTTTATTTTATTATAATTTCTAATTTAAACAATTTTTTTATTTAGTTATAATATTTATACGAGACTAATTGAAAATTATTATTTGTATTCAATTGATAGAATTGTTTTATCTTATTGAGTTAGAAAATCTCAATTGCCCACATCTTACAGTATGCAACTGTGATGTGGCTTCAATATGTATGCCTACAAAACTGATACATCTTGTTAATTTATTGATTATTTATTATGACTGTTCTACTACCTACCATGATATAAGCCCTAGGTTTTATTGCGGCTAGAGTTAATGTTATAATTGTGAATGCTTTTTTAATCAAACGGTTTTTGTACAATAACTGTTAGACATTCTGAATGTACATTTTCTAATATTTTTTATCTCTTCTGCAAATATCGTTGATACATCATGAGTGTTGATTTCACACATTTCTGCACGATCGGTAGTGCGAAACAAAGTTGCAACATGTTGTTCATATGATCGTTCAAATTGATTGCTGCTACCAAAACAAAGAGCGTTGAAAAAACCAACCCTACAAGAGAGTTGACCATCATATAAGCCGTCATCTGAGAGGAAGCGCTAAACATAGAACTAAATGGCCATCAGCATTGTCTTCTTGGGAATGAATATCAAAAGAAAATAATGAAAGATTAGGTTCAATAATAAAAAGGATTGACGCCAATCAAAACACACACTGCGTCGCTGAAACAACCAAATAAATACTGCACCTCGTTACAGTATAAACCAAGATCAATAGTTCTCGGCCTCCGCTAATTGTTTCAAATTACTGTCGAAAAGGAATAAGAGCAACCACAAAGCAGGAACATTTCAATATTAAATATCTACTACACTTCGTTATTTACTTAAGTTTAGCCCATCAAATTAATTTATTATTAATCATTTATTATTTTTAATGAGGTATTTTTAAGTGTATAATAGATTTATTATAGGACACTAGTTATTAAGTATTTGTATATATACATATGTATATAGTAACCGTTAATGATTTTTTAATTGTTTTTGGCATTTGAAAATAGCACGCAAAAGGATTCCAATAATAATTCTGTTGCGCGCAACTGGTTGACGAGCAAAACAAGCCCGTCGGTCCGAGAGTTCAATAAAGCGGCAATTTTTTTCCTTTTAAGTTAAGTTTTCTTTTTTCAAAATGTTTGGATGGGTGGTTAATGTAAGTAAGTAGACAGACCATGTTAATATGACCATATTTTGTATATGAAAAAGGATTTTGTTAGTAGGGGTGTGTTCGAGCCGCAATTGTTGCGGCAGTGTTACTTTTTATGACAGAGCATCACGTTCTTCGGCAACGTTATGGCAAAATTTGCAACGTGGCGCGTTCGTTAAATTAAATTTTGACAATCTGTTGCGCATCACAAGGTCATCATACGCAACATGAAAATAAAGTATGCAATCATTGTTGCATATGATGCATTCCATATAAAAAGATAGGTCGACCTCTCCGATTTTCTTCAAATTCGGTAGACATCAAAACCCTGCTAAAGCGTCCCAGCCAGCAAAATCATTGTAAACGAGCTCGTTAACTGACGTTTTCTCGAAGAAAACTCTGATAAAATATCGTTTATGATATCCGTTTACGATTCGCCTACGAATCCGGTTTCGCTCTGAAATGTTTTTTTGCCTACGATTGTCGTAAAAGTATCGAAAAAGCACTCGTATATGAATCTTTTTACGTCCGTTTTTTTATCGTAAATGTACTCGTAAACAATTAATTTTCGATAGAAAAACCGATTTTCTAGACTGCCTTACCGACTGATTTCAATGCGAAAAATAATACAAATAAACAAACCTAAATTTTAGGTATAAAGTGTTTTTTATTAAATAATAAAATTGTGTACCTTTTTGCCAGCGTGTAAGTACATACTGATATTGGTTTACATATTAGGCATCACAACTTATAAATAGTGGGTCATACAACCCAGAGGGCATCCCGAGATCCCAGAATAGCAGCTACTTTCTCTGTCCCTTTTTCTTTTTCCGCAAATCCACCTTCCAGCACGCTAGTAATAATTTAAAAGATATATTTTATGTTATTTGTGTTTTTAATTAGATATTTTACAAGCATACTTACTTTTAAAATATCAGTTTGAAAATTTTCGTTCAAAATTTTTTGTTTGAAATTTTTTATTTTAATTTTTTTGTTTGACGTGACAGAAAATCTTCTTTTGTTATTGTTTTTTTATTCGAGAATAGCTCGTAAAACGCAATGTTCGTAAAATGTACGGTACCTTGCTGGCTGGGGTGCTGTAGGAAACTCCAATACACTTACACCTTTTTTGACAACACCTACACAATGACAAACAATCCTCTTCTCTTCTTTTTTGGTTTGACTGTTCGTGTGAAAAGAAGAAAATTTTAGAGATTTTACGTCAATTTCAATTTTCAAAAATGGAAAAAATTAATTCGTGTGCTTTTATTTCGCATGTTTTGCTCTAAAAAACCATTTCTTCGCTGTAATAGCAAAACTAACACCGATAAAAATAAGCATAGGAAGAAGCAGCAGCAAAAAAAGAAATCGAAGAGACGGCTTTGAATCGTGAAATCTACAAATGCATAGCTGATGAGGATTCGCCAAAGGCTCCCGAAGCCAAAATCAAACGCAGTAGTTCCAATAGGCGCGTAGAGTCTGTTGCTGATCGTCGTCTTCAAGACGGCCCCTTGAGGACTCGTATGCCGTTTAGTGGAAGAAATTGCAGCAGCTGCAGCGGCAGGAGTGCAATTGTTAGTTATGTTCAAAAATTGGTTGTACATATTATTAAAAATTTTTGACGCATGCCAACATATGTAGATAATATACAAATGTATCATAATATGTAATCATTTAAGAATTTATGCAAAACTTTTAAATCGGATCTAATTTCATTTATATAGCATTCTTGTTGTTGTTGTAGGTTTGTTATTGTTGTTGCTCAGCTTTGTTTACTCATGCCTGACTGACATCTATGTCACGAATGAAGGAAAAGTGCCCGGACAAAGATAAGGAGAGCCTTATGGAGTATTTAATTAGTAAGAAAGAGACGCAAAACCATACACGTATACAAATTGTTTATTCAGGATTGTAATGTCGCTCTTGAAAACCTGAATGAAACTTTGCACTACGGTCTGAAATAGATTTCATTCAGTCATACCTGACATTTGACTATTCTTGTAAGGGGCTATAATGTCAAACGAATGTAAACAAATGAATTAATCATTTATGGTGCACCACACTCCTGTGAACGAGCGTCTCGCTGCGATCCGCATCAAGGCGAGGTTTTTCAACATAACATTTATCTGCGCCTATGCGCCGACTGAGGAGACGGACGACGGTCTCAATATTGACTCTGACCATTATCTTGTCGCAGCCAAGATACGCACACGCCTCTGTGCAACGAAGAAAGTGCGCACAGTAACGGAAGGAAAGTTTGACGTCGAGAAGCTGCGCATGACACAGACAGCTGATAATTTCACAACTCGACTCTCACACCTGCTAGCAGAGGGCAATCCTCGACCTAACGATGTAACCGAGCAATGGAAGCATATCTCTCACTCATTGCGTACCGCCGCTGAGGCCACTATAGGGTTCCGCAAGAACAACTGGTACGATGAGGAATGCAAAACTGCCTCGAAAAAAAAGGACGCTGCCTACAAGGAGACGTTGCGAACGGGCGCAACCCGCAGTGTATGGCAACAATATCGTGAGGCAAAGAAGGAAGAGAGACGCCTTTTCAGAAAAAAGAAAAGTGAGGCCGAAAGGCGTGAGTGTGAGGAGCTTGAGATGCTGGCTGACAGGAATGATGCCCGAAAATTCTATGAAAAGATCCGGCGGATGACGGAAGGTTTTAAGACCGGGGCAAGCTCCTGTAAGGACAATAATGGCGACTTGGTAACCGACGTACAAAGTGTACTTAAATTATGAAGGGAGCACTTCTCACTGCTAAATTGCGAGGGAGACGTCGAACCCGATACCCCAATCCCTGACGATGGAAAAGTCGTCCCACCACCTGACTATGATGAAGTGAGGATAGCTATATCCCGGCTCAAAAGCAACAAAGCGCCTGGAAAAGACGGACTACCCGCCGAGCTGTTCAAACGCGGAGGCGAAGAGCTGGTAAAAAGCATGCATCAGCTCTTATGCAGAATATGGTCAGACGAATGCATGCCTCCGGATTGGAATTTAAGTGTGCTTTGCCCAATCCACAAGAAAGGCGATCCCGCTAACCGCACCAACTACCGCGGAATTAGTCTTCTTAATATCGCATATAAGGTTCTTTCTACCGTGTTGTGTGAAAGGCTGAAGCCCATCGTAGACAAACTGATTGGACCTTATCAGTGTGGCTTTAGACCTGAGGGTGAATTCTGGTTCTATGATATGATAACGTGAAAAAAAATTTGTATGAATATGACGTTTCTTTTCACAAATTTTGTATGAAAATTCTTTTCATTTTATCATTTCATAGAACCAGAATTCACCCCCTGGTAAGTCTACCATCGACCAGATTTTCACGATACGCCAAATTCTGGAGAAGACCCATGATAAGAGAATCGACACTCACCATCTCTTTGTCGATTTTAAAGCCGCTTTTGACAGCGTAAAAAGGAGTTGCCTGTATGCCGCCATGTCTGAATTTGACTTCCCTGCAAAGCTTATACGGCTTTGTCAAATGACGTTGAGCAATACCAACAGCTCCGTCAGAATCGGGAAGGGCCTCTCTGAGCCATTTGAAACCAAACGAGGCTTCAGACAGGGCGACTCCCTTTCGTGCGATTTCTTCAATCTGATGCTGGAGAAGATAATTCGAGCAGCAGAGCTAAACCGCAATGGTACAATCTTTTACAAGAGCGTGCAATTGCTGGCGTATGCCGATGATATTGATATCATTGGCCTTAACAACCGCGCCGTAAGCGCTGCCTTCTCTGGACTGGATAAGGAAGCGAAAAAAGTGGGTCTTGCCGTGAACGAGGACAAGACGAAGTATTTGCTGTCATCAAAGAAAGAATCGGCGCACCTGCGCCTTGGCAGCCATGTCACTGTTGATAGTTACAAATTTGAAACTGTGAGGGACTTCGTCTATTTGGGAACCAGTATCAACACCGAAAATAATATCAGTCTAGAAATCCAGCGGAGAATCACTCTTGCCAACAAGTGCTACTTTGGACTGAGTAGGCAATTGAGAAGTAAAGTCCTCTCTCGAAGAACAAAGATCACGCTCTATAAGTCTCTCATCATACCTGTCCTGATGTATGGCTCAGATTCATGGACAATGTCAAGAGAAGATGAGATGGCCCTTGGAGTATTTGAGAGAAAAGTTCTCCGGAAGATTTATGGTCCTTCCCGTGATGCCAACGGCGAGTATAGAAGGAAATTTAACGATGAGCTGTACGAGCTCTACGCAGATCTGACCATAGTCCAGCGAATTAAAGCCCAAAGACTCCGCTGGCTGGCCCATGTTATGCGAATGGACAAAGAAGCTCCAGCACAGAAGGTTTTCCTATCGTCGCCTGAATTCGGCAGCAGAGGAAGGGGGAGGCCTCGACTGAGATGGAAACAACAGGTGGAGGATGACTTGAACTCCCTTGGGGTTTCCAATTGGCGTCCGTTATCGCTAAAAAGGAATGACTGGCGTGCTTTGATACGAAACGGCCAAAATCGCTTAGGCGGTTAAGCGCCAATAAATGATGATGACATGTAAATTGGGTATCATTTTCTCTTCATTAATATTAGCAATAATTTACCCTTATATCATCCGCGATTTTTGTAAAAAATGTTTAGTTACCTTTACCTTAGCTTACAAAACAATTGGATTCCGACCGTTCTTCACTGGCACCGAAGTTTTTTTCACTACCAATAAAATACTTCTAAATTTGCTAACGAATATTCTTTCGTATTGCTTATTTGAATTAAAGGTAAAATATAAATATTGAAAATTTAAAACAAAAGTTAATTTACAAATTTTCCTAAAAGTTTATAAACGGAAAAAATTGTTTTCAAGTGGGTTAAAATATTTTTTCTGTTTGACATTATACCCTGGTTCCGCTTGAGAGCAACGTCAAATTCAAGCACACTTTGTTGAATTCATTTTGGTAGGGCCGCTTGCATAAAAGCTGATAACGACTGACCGGAGTTTAATTGACGTATTTTGTATGGTTAGCTGTCAAGTTAATCATCGATTAGGCGTTATCGGCTTTTATGCAAGTGGCCCTTAGTATTTGACGTCTAGAATAGTGTGTCGAAATATTTTTTTTTAAATTTTGAATATTTTGGATTTTATTGACAGTTGAAAATTTTTGAAAGCTTTTCTTTGAGTTAAAATAACTTTTAAACTATTAATTTTAGAAAAAAATCTTTTACTTCAAAGTCTTTAAAATCATTGAAGTTTATAAAAAAAATTAAGACCAACTGAAGCTAGTATTCCATATGAACAATTGTTTATCCCTACTATAGTTTGGCAACTTCTTTTCTTCTTACGAATTTGAGTTGTTGTTGTTGTTGTTAACAATGCATTGCCCTGTCTAGAGTGTATGATCATTCCGACGATCTTCATCAAGCTCTTCTAAGGGGAGTCCAAGGAAACGTGCAGTTTCAACAGGGTTTGTCCAGAGGGACAGAGGGGTTAGAAGAGTAGGTTCAGATCAATTGAAGAGATGTAAGAGTATCATGGGGGGTCCTACCACATGCAGGGCATGTGTTTAAGATTGTATTATTAAGTCTGGATAAGTAGGAGTTTAACCTTACACTATATCCAGACCTAAGCTGTGCCAAGGTCACTCTTGTCTCCCTTGGTAAGGTGCGTTCTTCTTCAGCAATATCCGGTGGAGGACTGTTCAGAACGGGATTCACAGGTAGAGAGCCGACAAAAGTGTCTACCGACTCGGTGTGGATGTCGGTTAGAGCCCGCTTATGATTCTGCAGATCAAACGGCAAGGTAATATGATGCCGGATCTCATCATAATGCTTACGGAGATGTTTCCTTATGTCTCTCGGGGGCGGATCTATGTCCAAAAGATGACGGTTTGGATGTGCTGGCTTGTGGCAGTTTAGAAGGAATTGCCTGCTCAGCATTTCCGCATGCTCTTTTACATTGAGCAGTTTTGCCTCCTGATGGAGGTGAGACTCGGAAGACATGAGGAGACATCCCGTAGCAGTTCTAATGGCAGTATTTTGGCAGACTTGTAACTTCGTCCAGTTGGTGTTATGTACATTAGGCGACCATATGGGTGCAGCATAGTCAAAGACTGGTCGCCCAATGGCCTTATATGTAGTCAGCAACGTTTCTTTGACTTTTCCCCAAGTACTGCCGGCAAGTGACTTGAGGATCTTGTTGCGACCACGTACCTTTGAGACCATTGCAGACACATGACCAGCAAATGAGAAAGTATTATCTAGTGTCATCCCTAATAACTTTGGGTGGCTGACAGTTGGTAGCTTAGTGCCATCAGCGAAAATGTTGAATTCATTTCTCACCTGGTGCGTCCATATCGTAAAAAGCGTCGCCGTTGATTTAGTCGCAGATATCTTCAGATCTCGCTCAGTGAAAAACCTGGAAAGGTCGCAGAGGTAACCGTTGATTTTCGCACAGAGTTCATCAGTATAGGGGCCCTTCCCCGTCGCCATTATTGTACAGTCGTCGACATATGAAACGACGGAGACGCCCTGTGGTGGTGGGGGCATCTTCGATGGATAGAAATTAAACAGTGTCGCGGATAGGACACCACCCTGTGGCACCCCCTGTCTAATACGTCTAGGTTTTTATGTTGCGTTTCTAAAGTTAACCGACGCCTGCCGTCCATTCAAGTAATTAGCGGTCCATCTCTTTAACCCATCAGGTATCTGTGTTTCAAACAGATCTTGTATGAGAGTGGCATGGTTGACTGTGTCAAAAGCTGTCGACAGGTCAAGTGCCACTAACACAGTCCTGTGATTTGGTTGGCCGCTATTTATTTGCGTTGTAATGGCATTGAGTGCGGTGGTGGTGCTGTGCAGCTTACGGAAGCCATCTTGATGACTAGCCAGGTGCAGATTTGCAGTATAATACGGGAGCAAAATGGACTCTAGCGTCTTCACTACCGGCGACAAAAGTGATATAGGGCGATATGAATCGCCTATGTTTGCCGGTTTTCTAGGTTTTAGTAATGGAACCACTCGCCTTTTTCCATATTTCACATTGTGTATCAGTACAAGTGTGGAATCTTCTGCATAGACGTCAAATTTCAAAGTGAGTTTAACACCTGATGATCAGAGTTGCTTTTTTGGAAAATAGTATCATTTAGCGCCGAGTTGCATTCGATTGCGTAAAAAAATTGGTGGTAAATAAAGGGGTAATAGTGCTCTTAGGGCCACTTGCATAAAAGCCGATTAAGCCTAATCGGTGATTAAACTTGACAGCTAACCATACAAAATACGTCAATTAAACTCCGGTTAGTCGTTATCAGCTTTTATGCAAGCGGCCCTTAATATATAAAATAAGGTAAAAAATAATGGTTGAAAACTTCTTAAGTCTGGTTTTCATTATCTTTCTTTATCGAAATAAGCGGTGATTGTCTACTTTAGCTGTCAACTGCTAATAAATTAGCTAAAATAATGGAAGGCAGCTCGAAAGACGGGGTTTGGCCTCAGGATCACGAATCCGGTAGCGGTTTTCTAATTTTTGGTTTCAGTGAAAAGTTATGGTCAAAAAACCGAAAATTTACCCGGGTTTGATACCAAAATTGGGGCGGAATCCATGGTATTTATGTGTAGAACATAAAGAGTAGGTCGCCTCCCAGTTGGTGCACCCTGGGTAACGCTAAATGACCTACAAAGCCTACACGGCTAGTTTCTTGTATTGCCGGTTCTACGAGAACGGTACCAGTACTTGTGCTGTACCCATCGTGCCGAAACGACCCGGGCCGTTTTCTTATATCGACCCGGCCAAGAGCAATACACTCGGGATGACCCTGTCTGACATTTAGGCAGGGCTACACCTCGCTATAAAGAAATAACCTGAGCTACGCCATCCCAAGTCCGGGGTGTTGCCTGAACCGTGCCACGGACGCACTTTTTTGGGCGTTTTGTTTGCTACTTCTTAGAATTTGTAAAGATTTAAAAACGTACTGCAAAAGGCAACAAAAAAATTAAAACTGCTAACAACATTTCACGACAGACCAATTGCATTATGCTGGCATTATGCTATACACAATGATATTTCAGGAATGACGAAAGTGTTCAGTTCTACGTTCTACCGAGTTCTACAAATTTGAGTGAAAGGCACTGGCTCAATGACTCCAAATGAAATGAAATGAAGGAATAGTATGAAGCCCAATAAGCCATTTTGTTTGATATCAATCTGAGACTTATTTGAGATGAAACCTTCAATGTCAATTCTCACTTTTCGAAAACTTAATATCAATTAATGGCATAAGTGCCGAATACATACATTTCGCAAATCAAAACAAGTAAGGAAAGCTGTCTTCGGCTGTACCGAAGGCTAAATACCTTTCATGAATAAGCGTTACGATTTTCACGGTTTGATCCCCAGTACAGCCTGTGTGAATTTAACTTTAGCTCATACCGAAATTATCGGAGCTATCGATTATATGGGGACGATGTGTTATATTGGTTCAATCTCATTGATTTTTAGCATCGACATTCCACATTCTAAAATAGCAACATTTACGAAATTTCACGTTCCTACCGATATAATTACAGAAGTTATCTACCAAAATCCGTTTATCGGAACAATCGATTGTATGGGGCTATGTGAAATATTTATCCCATTTCAATGATTTTCAACATCGATATTTTACATATAAAAATAGCGATGCTTCCAAAATTTCGCGTTCCTATGTGTTTAATTACAGGACTTATAGCCCAAAATCCGCTTATCGGAATAATCGATTGTATGGGAGCTATGTGAAATATTTATCCCATCTCTATGAGTTTCAACATCGATATTTCACATATAAAAATAGCAACACTTACAAAATTTCACGTTCCTACGTGTTTAATTACAGGAGTTATAGCCCAAAATCCGCTTATCGGAATAATCGATTGTATGGGAGCTATGTGAAATATTTATGCCATCTCAATGATTTTCAACATCGATATTTCGCATATAAAAATAGCGATACTTCCAAAATTTCACGTTCCTACCTATATAATTACAGGAGTTATCTACCAAAATCCGTTTATCGGAACAATCGATTGTATGGGGGCTATGTGAAATATTTATCCAATCTCGATGATTTTCAACATCGATATTTCACATATAAAAATAGCAATACTTACAAAATTTCACGTTCCTACGTATTTAATTACAGGAGTTATAGCCCAAAATCCGTTTATCGGAATAATCGGTTGTATGGGAGCTATATGTTATATTGGTCCGATCTTGCTGGTTCCGACAAATGATTCCTATATTGGAAAATGGTGGCCGCATACCAAATTTCAGCCAAATATCTCAAAAACTGAGGGACTAGTTTGCGTTCAAACAGACAGACAGACAGACAGACAGACAGACAGACAGACAGACGGACGGACAGACGGACAGACGGACAGACGGACATGGCTAAATCAACTCATCTCGTCATTCTGATCATTTCGGTATACTTATTGATGGGTCTATCTCTTCTTCTTCTCATATTTACAAACATCGGACCAAAGTTATAATACCATTTCATGTTCATGAAAGGTATAAAAATATTTATATGTATCGATAGCGGTATTTGCGAAAAGTTGAAACGTATAATTTTTTTTTGGTGCAAATAAAAACTTTAGGGGTAATTCCACGTAAAAGGGCAATTTTTAATTTTTTTTTAAATCGAAATATCTTTCAAACTACTTATCGGATTAGAAAATGTTAAATACCAATATTTAGGTAATAAAAATACCTTTCATTTAATGTATAACACTCCAACCTTTATGTAAAATTTTTATATTAAAACTATGTTTTTTATAAAAAAACGAATGGAAATGAATAAAACTGTTTAAAAAATGAAAAAATGTCCCGTTAACGGTATTATTAGATGGTAAAATATTGTAGATAATGCAATAAGCTTTCATTTTATAAACATATTGCTATATAAAAATGGTGTATTTCCATTATAAAAAGGTAAAAAAAGTAATCGGCTCAGGGTTAACTTTTTTGTGGCAAAAAACAGGGACTAAAAGTGGTTTAGAAAGGCCTTCTGCACATAAATACCATGGATCCCGCCCATAGAAGTAACCACCCGGAGTTGGCATGGCGTAGCCCAGGCTTATTTTTTATAAGCGCGGCCGAAGGCCGCCTACTCTGAAAGGTGTTCTGCACATAAAGATCATGAATCCCGCCCATAGAGGCAACCACCCGGAGTTGGCATGGCGTAGCCATCGTAATGGCCATTCTAAAAGAAAATTAAGTATTTGATCGTTTTTGAACGAAATTTGCTTTTTTGTTCGTTTTTAGTACATAGTGTGTCAAAGGGTTAATAAAGTATACATTGAACGAAAGGTATTTCGAAGAGAAAATTTAGGAACAAACAATTTTAAAAATCCATTCACCAGTTTGCAAGATATTTTGAAATGAAAAAAAATTTTTTGACCTTTGACCTTGAATATCTTTTTAACCCTTCGAGTGCTCCAAAAAAGAAAAGTACCGTTAAATTCAGCGTAAAACCATCTTTCAAGCCCAAATTTTTTTTTTTTTTTACAAATGTAGGTATTCTGCACTTGTTCCCAATTAATTTTCGATTTAGTGATAAACTACCAGTAGCACCTACATAGGTAAAATTGTATAAGGTATACAATGATATGAACACACATAAGGCGCATTCTTCTGGTAATGAACCAGAGATAGATAAAAAATTTTACATGTAAATGCAACAACAACGACGAAAGCCAGATAAATCCACATAGAACTCTGGTTCACGCTGTGTTTAATTGGTTTTTTGGTGTCAACTTGGCAGCACTTGCACATGAAGTGTCAGAATTGACAGTTCACAGTATACATACAAAATTTGGCAGCCATATTTCAAAGTGATTTTCTCAATTAAGCAATAATAAATAATTGTTCTTCCATGGTTTTATTTAACTTTAAATTATTTTCAGTTATTTTCACGCTCTGTTTGTTTGTTTCTCTTCTTCTTGCTGTGAAAAGTGATGTTTTCTGTCAGTGCTGCCAACTCACATTACCATGAACCGGACTGTTCCCGTGAGAATCGAGCGTGAGCCGGAGCGATAACTACCAGAAGAATGCGGCTATAGTATACTAAAGCTCTAGAGCTGCAAAACTATCGATGGTACTTTCGATAGTATCGATTGTGTTTTTGGCGATATATCGATTTTTTTTGGCGATAGTTTCGATAGTGTAAGGCTTTGTTCGAGTTTCAATCACAGCAGCTGTGTTGCCAAGTATCACGTTCGATGTGAAATTCTGGCAACATTGGCAAAAGCATCACGTTTTAGCTGTCAAAAATTCGACAATTGTTGCGCGCGAAGTAAACAAAATCGGCATCACAAATTTTTTGTTTGCACAATCAAAATGGAAGAAGAAAGGTAACAAAATGATTGTTTAAATTAAAATTTATCATATATATTGTCATAAAAATAACTTAATTTCTTAATAAATGTCTTCTGGATACAATTTAATGGTTTTAAAAAAGTGAACCACTTTCGTCACGCTTCTCCTCCTACAGAATTCGTATCTCATCCAATTTCTTTGCTTAATGCGCTTCATTCTTTTTTTTGTCATTTCCATTAAAAAATTTCCGCCTGTTTCGAAATTTTCCAGCAATAGATTAATTGAAAACTCCATTATCTTTTATTTGGAAACAAATTTCTTTTATTTGGAAACAATTTGCAAAACAAGCGCAAAACATCAGAAAAGTATCAGCTGAGCAGTTGCAACAGGGTAAGTGCATTGAAAATTTGTGATGTGTACTTATTTAGAAATAAACGCTCAAATTGCAATCACCCCTATTACGGTTGTCAACATTGTCAAAAATAGTGTCGAACCTTTGGATGCTCCGAAGGTTGTGACTTTTGACAGTTTGGTATTTGTTTACTTTAGGGGTCAACTGCTAATAAATTAGCTAAAATTATGGGAGATAGCTCAAAAGACGGGGTTTGGCCTCAGGATCACGAATCCCCAAGCGTTTTTTAATATTTTGCTCTTTGAAGAGATATTTGCAATCAAAGTTGCAAGTTTTCATGTGGTTGTTGTAATTTTATTAGGCTGTACCTGTAGCTATCTCCCATAATTTTAGCTAATTTATTAGCAGTTGACCCCTAAAGGAAACAAACACCGACAGTTTTTATGAAAAAATTCAGCTGTTGAGAGCCAATAAACAATTGTCAAAATAAATGATCGTAGTTTTGCTATAAAATTATCGATAACACGTCAACGTCAACACATTGATGAAGTAAATACCAGAACTGCATTCATGCGACGTTGATATTGATATGACTTGATGTTGATATTGATACGAAGTGGCAATTGATATTGACAACCATAATAGGGGTGAATATTTGTCATTCAAATTTGTACTTTTTTTTTGCACATACATGTAAATTATATATGGATATGTTCGGAGTTGAAGTTCCTCGACACTTAAATTACTGTGACGAATTCGATGATTCCTTGATTATTTTCCCTGAGTTCGATCACTGTACGTTAAATAAAACACTCCGATTCTGCTTAATAAGTAGTACGCTTTATTCAGTACTAAAAACCGTAGTACAATATCGCGGGTTAATTCACTGTTCAGTACTTCACTGTACAACACTTCAAAATAAACTGATTGATTTGCGTTGTCTTTGCGCGGTTTATATACCCTAGCAAACAGCAGCTTCACAACCTAGAAATGTCTACCCCTTTCTGGTTTATTCGTGCAACAGTGTTCTCGAAGCGTTCATCTATCGTCATCTCCTCTTTGTGCCACATTCGCAAACACGCGAGCTGCCTCTCCCTCTGTCGCTCTCACGTCATGTATCTAAACAGCTGTAGTTGTGGTAGTGACGCTAGTGGTGGAAGATGAGCGATTCTTGATAACATTCGCCACACTGCCCTCCACCTAAGTCTGATCGTCCCGATCAGACACATTTCCCGATCCAAACGTTGCTAGCCTCTCCAGGTGAACTACCTTCATTTTGTTTCGTGGCCTTCCAACAGTTTGTATGCGGTAGACAACATCATTTATCCGCTTTATTACTTTATATGGGCCTTCCCAGTTACATTGCAGTTTTGGGGACAAACCTTTCTTTCGTTGTGGGTTGTATAACAGCACTAAATCTCCTTCTTTAAAACCTTCCGAGTTGATAGCTTTGTCGTATCTGGCTTTCATCTTATCACTCATGATCTTTGTCCGTTGTCTCACAAGATCGTGTATTTCTCTCATTTCTTCTTCCAAGATGCTAGTGGATTTCCTGGCATTTATTCCTTCATCAGCATTTATCCCAAACTTCAAGTCAGCTGGCAACCGAAGATCATTCCCAAAAATTACTTTTGCTGGAGTCTGACCCGTTGTTTCATGTATTGCCGAGCGATATGCCATCAGGAACAAGGAGATGTGCGTGTCCCAATCTCTCTGGAACTTATCCACTACTTTCCTCATGTGCTCTTCCAAAGTTCGATTGAAACGTTCCACCATGCCATCTGACTGAGGATGCAGTGCAGTTGTTCGCGTTTTCCGAATACCCAATGTCTTGCACATTTCTTGGAATACAACTGATTCGAAATTCCTGCCTTAGTCAGAATGTAACTCCATCGGTACACCAAACCTCGCTACCCAATTGTTAATGAACACCTCTGCAATGGTTTCTGCCTCTTGATTTGGAATCGGGTAAACTTCTGGCCATTTGCTGAAATAGTCCATAACAACTAGTACGTATTTGTTTCCGAGTTTGCTAGTAGGAAATGGACCAGCTACATCCATGGCAATCCTCTAAAACGGTGCACCTGTGTTGTACTGCTTCATCTGTCCATGACTTCTCGACTTCGGACCCTTTGCTTTGATGCACACCTCACAGTTGGCAATCCACTCCGCGATCGACTGCCGGCAACCAACCCAATAGAATCTCTGCTTGACTTTCTCCAACGTTTTCGTGACTCCGAGATGACCTCCACTTGGGCCATTATGTAGCTCATTCAAAACATCAGAGATTTTCTTCCTTGGGACAACTACCAGCTTCCGAGCGCATTGACCATCTTCGCTTTCCCATACTCTATGTAAGCAACCGGATACCAATTTCAGACTGTTCCACTGTGCCCAATATGACTTGGCAACAGGACTCTCTGCTGACATCTCCTCTCTTGTTGGTCGTTCGTTTTGCTCGATTCCTTGCATCACACGTACCAGATCTGGGTCCTCTAGCTGATGCTTCCTTAGTTGATCCATGTTCCATTCGTCCGTAGATGTTATAGTCATTAGCCGCACATCTATAACATCTTCCTTGGCCTCAGCTTTCGAACAATGCTTGCATTCTAGGTTACATGGTCGCCGGGACATTGCATCAGCATTGCCGTGGTTGCTGCCTTTGCGATGCTCTATGGAAAAGTCATAACTTTGTAGTCGCTCTATCCACCGTGCCAATTGACCTTCTGGATTACGGAACTGCAAGAGCCATTTCAAGGCTGCATGGTCTGTCCTGACGTGAAATCGCTGTCCATAGAGATACTTGTGGAAATGCTTGATGCACTCCACCAATGCCAGTAGTTCTCTCCGTGTTACACAATAGTTCCTTTCGGGCTTCCCAATTGTGCGGCTATAGTACGCCACTACCTTCTCCTGCCCATCGACAATCTGTGACAAAACCCCTCCAATCGCGTAACCGCTCGCGTCTGTATCCAAAATAAATGTTGAGCCTGGGATTGGATACGCTAACATTGGGGCAGTGCACAGCCGTTCCTTCAAGGTTTGGAAAGCCACTTCATGTTCCTTCTTCCAATCAAATGACATATTCTTCCTGGTCAACTCATGAAGGCTACTGGCTACGCTGGCGAAATTCGGTACAAATCGACGATAATACGTGCACAGTCCGAGGAAACTTCGTAGCTCATGTAAATTTTTCGGTCTTGGCCAATCCTTTACTGCTTCGATCTTCTCTTTAGCAGTGCAAATTCCCTCCGTAGTAACCTTGTGACCTAAGTAACTTACTTCCTTCTTGAACAATGCACACTTTTTGGGACTTAATTTCAGACCGGCGCCAGCTATCCTTTGGAAAACTTCCTCCAAGTTCTTAAGGTGTTCCTCAAAGCTTTTTCCCAGCACGATGATGTCATCCAGGTACACCAAACATGTTTTCCAATGCAGTCCTTTCAATACTTGATCCATGAGTCTCTCAAAAGTAGCTGGAGCGTTACATAGTCCAAAGGGCATTACCGTAAATTGCCACAGCCCCTCTCCAATGCTGAAGGCTGTCTTTTCCTTATCCTCATCTTTCACCTCTACTTGCCAATAGCCGCTTTTCAAGTCCAGTGTTGAGAACCATTTCGTACCAGATAGTGAGTCCAGAGTATCGTCAATTCTGGGTAATGGATAGCTGTCCTTTTTCGTTACGTCGTTCAACTTCCGGTAGTCCACACAGAACCGCATTTTTCCATCCTTTTTCTTCACTAGCACTACCGGTGAGCTCCATGGACTAGCTGATGGTTCGATCACGCCGCTGTCACTCATTTCTTGTATAATTTCTCTTACCACTTGGCGTTTGGCCAAGGGAACACTTCGAGGAGCTTGGCGGATTGGTCTCGCGTCACCGGTATCAATGTGATGCTTCACTACATTGGTCCGACCTGGTTTGGAGCCATCCTTGTCAAATATGGTAGAGTACTTTAGTAGAAGTTGGTTTGCCTTACTCTGGTGGTCTTCTTCGAGCTCTTGCGTCCACGCCGTGATATTATCTGATAGATTACTGTTGCTGGTAGAGACATTTCCCTGGAGCTGTTCACAGTTTATAATCACCTCCACCTCCTGACATTGTCCCAATATAGCTCCTTTGGAAAGCTTGATCGGCGATCGGAACTCATTTAGTACTCTTACCGGTATACGTCCATCTTGTTTTGTCATAGCCAGTGTTTTTCCTACTAGTATATCCGTCTTTGAATTGTTTGCTGCCTCGACAACCCACAATTTGTTTGTCCCATAATCTCCATCAATCCTTGCCCAAACGACTGCCTCCGACTTCGGTGGAATTTGTTGACTATCTTCCACGAGTACCCGCTTACTGATGTACTTGTTCTCGTAACCAAATTTGAGTGGCACATCCATGTTCTTATAGCTCATGGTCCTGTTTTGCATGTCGATCTTGATGCCTTGGTTGCTTAAGAAATCCACACCAACTATGATCTCATCAACAATATCTGCCACTATAAAATTGTGCAGTACGGTGACATTTCCAATTCCGATTTCACATGTTATTTCTCCTTGGACTTCAGTGTCCTCACCAGTCGCCGTGCGCAATTTTGCTCCATGTAATGGCCTCACTTCTTTGTTGACTAAATCAGATCGAATGATGGAATGAGATGCGCCCGTATCAATAGTCAGTAAACGCTCTTTTCCGTCCACGAGTCCTCCAACAGTAACATTACTTGACTTCCTTCCGATCTGTGAGACAGAGATTATGGGGCATCCAATTGCGGGAGCCAGCCTACGCCCCTTGCGGCTGACTCTCTTTAGTTTAACGGTTGGTTGGATTGGGAGACTTGCTCATCTCCTTCAGCCTTGCGCTTACGTCCGCTTGCATTACTGGAATTATTGGAGCTAGATCCAGATCCACAATAACGTGCAATATGACCAGGTTTTCCGCACTTGAAGCACTTAATAACCCTTTCATTTTTCTGTTGCTTCCCGTTTAGTGCTTCTAGGATTTTGTCAATTTTTTCGGCCCAGTCTGGCGTCTCCACTTCCACACGGTGAGCTTTGTACGTGGGTTTACTCAAAAGCGAGGCTGTTTCTTGTGTTAGAGCATGTGATACCGTCTCCGCAAATGATCTCTTTGGATTGGCATATGTGGCTCGCTTTGTCTCCACATCACGTATTCCATTTATGAAGTTTTGGATTTTTACCCTTTCGATGTATTCCACTGGTGCGTCTGCGTTTGCCAGATGGGCTAACCTCTCGATATCTGATGCAAACTCCTGCAATGTCTCATTAGTCTTCTGGAAGCGATTCTGTAGCTCTATTTGATGTATCTGTCTCCTATGCTCGCTGCCGTAACGTCTTTCAACGGCTCCCATCAACGCTTCATAGTTGTTTCTTTCAGCGTCCGGAATAGTCTGTAAGATTTCGGCTGCAGGTCCTTTCAATGCCACAAATAAAGCAGCGACTTTGTCCTCAGCGCCCCAGTTGTTCACAGCTGCTGTCTTCTCAAATTGTAGCTTAAATACCTGGAAAGGAACAGAACCGTCAAAGGATGGGGTTTTTACCTTGGGTGTGCTTGTTGAAACAGATGGACGATTCAGCTGCAACTCCTGGATACGAGATTTTAACGCATCCACCTCGGCTTCGATCTTATCCTGTCGTCCACTAACAACTTCTATCTGCGATGAGACTCTTTGCTCTTGTGCCTCTAGTTTTAACGTTATGCGTGTTTCCTGTTCCATCAACTCTTCCTTGATCTGTGACGCCATGTATGCCTTCTGTTCTTCTAACTGAGATGCCATGTGTGTCTTCTGTTCTTCCAACTTTGATGACATGCTTGATGTTATGTTGTTTGACATTTGAGCCAAGGCAGCCAATAAAGAGTCTGTGTCCACATTTGCCACTGAACCCGGAGTATCCTTTCGCTCTTCTATTTTCGTCGCCTCATCCGCAAGCTGAAAAACGTGGTCGTCGACGTTGATTCCCTCTGCTTCCATAGCCTCTCGCAACCGTGATTGTAGCTCTGCTTTATTGCCCGTTGTTGCCAATCCACGTCGTTCCAACTCGTTTTTGAGTTGCTGGATCTTCAACTCATTCAACTTTGCCATGTCCTTGTTATCCTTAAAATGTCCTTGTTATCCTTTTCAATGTCCTTGTTATCCTTTTCAATGTCCTTGTTATCCTTTTCAATGTCCTTGTTATCCTTTTCAATGTCCTTGTTATCCTTTCCAATGTCCTTGTTATCCTTTTCAATGTTCTTGTATTTATTTAACAATACCGCTTCTGACACCAATTGTGACGAATTCGATGATTCCTTGATTATTTTCCCTGAGTTCGATCACTGTACGTTAAATAAAACACTCCGATTCTGCTTAATAAGTAGTACGCTTTATTCAGTACTAAAAACCGTAGTACAATATCGCGGGTTAATTCACTGTTCAGTACTTCACTGTACAACACTTCAAAATAAACTGATTGATTTGCGTTGTCTTTGCGCGGTTTATATACCCTAGCAAACAGCAGCTTCACAACCTAGAAATGTCTACCCCTTTCTGGTTTATTCGTGCAACAGTGTTCTCGAAGCGTTCATCTATCGTCATCTCCTCTTTGTGCCACATTCGCAAACACGCGAGCTGCCTCTCCCTCTGTCGCTCTCACGTCATGTATCTAAACAGCTGTAGTTGTGGTAGTGACGCTAGTGGTGGAAGATGAGCGATTCTTGATAACATTCGCCACATTACGATAGTATACGATAGTTTCGAACTATCGATAGTATTTTTGCAACTATCGAAAATATCGAATGGCGCCACTATCGATAGTTTTGCAGCTCTATAAAGCTCTCGATTTTGTTCGCGCCATTGTATACCTTATAAGCACAGAAAAATATTTTCTCAAACGTTTGGTAAATAATGAGGGTCAATAATGTACCACGATTTGGACAAAATTTATTTTAGGGAATGGTAAAGGGGGTCGTATGTATAAAAACTGTGAAGGTAGAAACTGCCGGACATTTATAGTATAATTTTTATATTTAATTATACCTCAAGTTAATACTCATTTAGCAAAAAGGTTGATCTGCTACTGGTAGTTTATACTAAATCGAAAATCGATTGATTAATTGATATAAAGTTTTCAAAAAGTGAGAATTGACGTTGAAGGTTTCATCTCAAATGCGTCTCAGATTGATATCAAACAAAATGGCTTATTGGGCTTCATACTATTCCTTCACTCCATTTCATTTGGAGTCACTCAGCCAGTGCCTTCCACTGAAATTCATAAGAAGAAGAAAATAAGTTGCCAAACTATAGTAGGGATAAACATGAAAATTTCAGACAAAGCAACATACGCAATTTGATAGCTGCGATTCGATTTTCAAGGGAGAAGACGAAACCATATTGTGACGAATTCGATGATTCCTCGACTATTTTCCCTGAGTTCGATCACTGTACGTTAAATATAACACTCAGATTCTGCTTAATAAGTAGTATGCTTTATTCACTACTAAAAACCGTAGTACAATATCGCGGGTAAATTCACTGTTTAGTACTTCACTGTACAACACTTGAAAATAAACTGATTGAAGAGCGTTGTCTTTGCGCGGTTTATATACCCTAGCAGACAGCAGCTTCACAACCTAGAAATGTCTACACATTTCAGGGTTATTCGCGCAACAGTGTTCTCGAAACGTTTATCTATCGTCATCTCCTCTTTGTGCCACATTCGCAAACATGCGAGTTGCCTCTCCCTCTCTCGCTCTCACGTCATGTACTAAACAGCTGTAGTTGTGGTAGTGACGCTAGTGGTGGAAATACCCTAGATTTGGGAGATGAGCGATTCTTGAGAACATTCGCCACACTGCCCTCCACCTAAGTCTTCCCGATCCAAACGTTGCTAGCCTCTCCAGGTGGCCTTCCAACAGTTTGTATGCGATAGACAACATCATTTATCCGCTTTATTACTTTATATGGGCCTTCCCAGTTACATTGCAGTTTTGGGGACAAACCTTTCTTTCGTTGTGGGTTGTATAACAGCACTAAATCTCCTTCTTTAAAACCTTCCGAGTTGATGGATTTGTCGTATCTGGCTTTCATCTTATCACTCATGATCTTCGTCCGTTGTCTTACAAGGTCGTGTATTTCTCTCATTTCTTCTTCCAAGACGCTAGTGGATTTCCTGGCATTTATTCCTTCATCAGCATTTTTCCCAAACTTCAAGTCAGCTGGCAACCGAAGATCATTCCCAAAAATGACTTTTGCCGGAGTTTGACCGGTTGTTTCATGTATTGCCGAGCGATATGATATCAGGAACAAGGATATGTGCGTGTCCCAATCTTTCTGGAACTTATCCACTACTTTCCTCATGTGCTCTTCCAAGGTTCGATTGAAACGTTCCACCATGCCATCTGACTGAGGATGCAGTGCAGTTGTACGTGTTTTCATTTCATTTCAATTTGGAATACAACCGATTCGAAATTCCTGCCTTGGTCAGAATGTAACTCCATCGGTACACCAAACCTCGCTACCCAATTGTTAATGAACACCTCTACAATGGTTTCTGCCTCTTGATTTGGAATCGGGTAAACTTCTGGCCATTTGCTGAAATAGTCCATAACAACTAGTACGTATTTGTTTCCGAGTTTGCTAGTAGGAAATGGACCAGCTACATCCATGGCAATCCTCTCAAACGGTGCACCTGTGTTGTACTGCTTCATCTGTCCATGGCTTCTCGACTTCGGACCCTTGGCTTTGATGCACACCTCACAGTTAGTGATCCACTCCGCGATCGACTGCCGGAAACCAACCCAATAGAATCTCTGCTTGACTTTCTCCAGTGTTTTTGTGACTCCTAGATGACCTCCACTTGGACCATTATGTAGTTCATACAAAACATCAGAGATTTTCCTTCCTTGGGACAACTACCAGCTTCCGAGCACATTGACCATCTTCGCTTTCCCATACTCTATGTAAGCAACCGGATACCAATTTCAAACTGTTCCACTGTGCCTTGGCAACAGGACTCTCTGCTGACATCTCCTCTCTTGTTGGTCGTTCATTTTGCCCGATCCCCTGCATCACACGTACCAGATCTGGATCCTCTAGCTGATACATTCTTAGTTGATCCATGTTCCATTCGTCCGTAGATGTTATAGGCATCAGCCGTACATCTATAACATCTTCCTTGCCCTCAGCTATTGAACAATGCTTGCATTCCAGGTTACATGGTCGCCGGGACATTGCATCAGCATTACCGTGGTTGCTGCCTTTGCGATGCTCTATGGAAAAGTCATAACTTTGTAGTCGCTCTATCCATTGTGCCAATTGACCTTCCGGATTACGGAACTGCAAGAGCCATTTCAACGCTCCATGGTCTGTCCTGACGTAGAATCGCTGTCCATAGAGATACTTGTGGAAATGTTTGATGCACTCCACCAATGCCAGTAGTTCTCTTCGTGTTACACAATAGTTCCTGTCGGGCTTTCCAATTGTGCGGCTATAGTATGCCACTACCTTCTCCTGCCCATCGACAATCTGTTACAAAACTCCTCCAATCGCATAACCGCTCGCGTCTGTATCCAAAATAAATGTTGCGCCTGGAATTGGATACTCTGGGGCAGTGCACAGCCGTTCCTTCAAGGTTTGGAAAGCCACTTCATGTCCCTTCTTCCAATCAAATGACATATTCTTCCTGGTCAACTCGTGAAGGCTACTGGCTACGCTGGCGAAGTTTGGTACAAATCGGCGATAATACGTGCACAGTCCAAGGAAACTTCGTAACTAATGTAAATTGTTTGGTTGTTGTTGTTGTTGTAACGAGGTGTAGTCCTGCCCAACGCGTATTTTTCCTTAACCTAAATTGTCATCAATATCTTCTAACGGGAGTCCAAGGAAACTAGCAGTTTCAATAGGCTTGGACCAAAGAGAGATGGGTGTTAGAAGAGTGGGCTCAAATGAGCAAGAAAATAAGTGATTGGTATTGTGGGGGGACGAGCCGCATGCCGGACATACATTCGGCACATCAGGGTTCAGTCTAGATATGTAGGAGTTTAACCTAATACAATATCCAGAGCGTAATTGAGCCAGAGTGACCCTTGTCTCTCGAGGAAGATGACGCTCCTCTTCAGAAATGCCAGGTATTGCGGCATGTAAGACATTATTTAGCGGACAGAGCGCAGAGTAATGGCCAACAGACGTTGTATGGATATGCCCCAAGGCCTGTTTATGCACCTGTAGATCAAACGGCGTTGTTATATAGTGCCGGATCTCATCAAAATGTTTACGTAAATGCGATCTTATGGTCCTAGGAGGCGGATTGAGTTCAAGCAGTTGTCTACCGGGATGCTGTGGTTTACAGCAATTCAGTAGGTACTGCTTGTTTAGCATTTCATTATGCTCCCTAACTGGAAGTATTTCCACCTCATTGTGTATATGAGATATAGGTGACATAAGGACGCACCCCGTAGCGGTTCTGAGCGCGGTGTTTTGACAGGCCTGAAGCTGATTCCAGTGAACGTCTTCAAGCCCCGGCGACCATATCGGCGACGCATAGTTCAGGATCGGCCGACCAATTGCCTTGTACGTTACCAATAACGTTTCTTTGTCTTTACCCTAAGTACTGCCGGCTAGTGATTTGAGGATTTTGTTACGGCTCTGTAATTTTGAGACAATTGCAGCTGAATGGGCAGCGAAAGTGTGCATGGTGTCGAAAGTCACTCCTAAGATTTTTGGGTGAGCGACAGTAGGTATTTTATGATCACCTACATAAATTTCTAGTTCCATGCCAACCTGCGCTGTCCACGTCGTGAATAGGGTCGCCGAAGAATTTGTTGGCGACAATGTCAAGCTTCGGGCGGTGAAAAACTCGACTAGAGAGGGGAGATAGCCATTTATTTTAGAGCACAGCTCATCAACGGAAGTACCAGTAGCCAATATCGTGCATTCGTCTGCGTAAGAAACAAATGTTTGGTCTTGGCCAATCCTTCACAGCTTCAATCTTTTCTTTAGCAGTGCAGATGCCATCCGTAGTTACCTTGTGACCGAAATAACTTACTTCCTTCCTGAACAATGCACACTTTTTGGGACTCAATATCAGACCGGCACCAGCTATCCTTTGGAAAACTTCCTCCAGGTTTTTAAGGTGTTCCTCAAAGCTTTTTCCAAGCACAATGATGTTGTCCAGGTACACCAAACATGTTTTCCAATGCAGTCCTTTCAATACTTGGTCCATGAGTCTCTTAAAAGTAGCTGGAGCGTTACATAGTCCAAAGGGCATTCCCGTAAATTGCCACAGCCCCTCTCCAACGCTGAAGGCTGTCTTTTCCTTATCCTTATCTTTAACCTCCACTTGCCAATAGCCGCTTTTCAAGTCCAGTGTAGAAAACCATTTAGTACCAGATAGTGAGTCCGGAGTATCGTCAATTCTCGGTAATGGATAGCTGTCCTTTTTCGTTACGTCGTTCAGCTTCCGGTAGTCCACGCAGAACCGCATTTTTCCATCCTTTTTCTTCACTAGCACTACCGGTGAGCTCCATGGACTAGCTGATGGTTCGATCACACCGCTCTCACCCATTTCCTGTATAATTTCTCTGACCACTTGGCGTTTGGCCAAGGGAACACTTCGAGGAGCTTGGCGGATTGGCCTCGCATCACCAGTATCAATTTGATGCTTCACAACATTGGTTCTACCTGGCTTGGAACCATCATTGTCAAATATGCTAGAGTACTTTAGTAGAAGTTGTTTTGCCTTATTCTGGTGGTCTTCTTCAAGCTCTTGCGTCCACGCCGTGATATCATCTGAAAGATTAATGTTGCTGGTAGAAACATTTTCCTGGAGCTGTTCACAATTTATAACCACCTCCACCTCCTGACATTGTCCCAATATAGCTCCTTTGGAAAGCTTAATCGGCGATCTGAACTCATTTAGTACTCTTACGGGTAAACGTCCATACTGTTTTGTCATAGCCAGTGTTTTTCCTACTAGTATATCCGTCTTTGATTTGTTTGCTGCCTCTACCATCCACAATTTGTTTGTCCCGTAATCTCCATCAATCCTTGCCCAAACGATCGCCTCCGACTTCGGTGGAATTTGTTGGCTTTCTTCCACGAGGACCCGCTTACTGATGTACTTATTTTCGTAACCAAAATTTAGTGGCACATCCATGTTCTTATAGCTCATAGTCCTGTTTTGCATGTCGATTTTGATGCCTTGGTTGCTTAAGAAATCCACACCAACTATGATCTCATCAACAATATCTGCCACTATAAAATTGTGCAGTACGGTGACATTCCCAATTGCGATTTCACATGTTACTTCTCCTTGGACTTGGGTGTCCTCACCAGTCGCCGTTCGCAGCTTTGCTCCCTGTAATGGCTCACTACTTTGTTGACTAAATCAGATCGAATGATGGAATGAGATGCGCCCGTATCAACAGTCAGTAAACGCTCCTTTCCGTCCACGAGTCCTCCAACAGTAACATTACTCGACTTCCTTCCGATCTGTGAGACAGAGATTATGGGGCATCCAATTGCGGGAGCCAGCCTTCGCCCCTTGCGGCTGACTCTCTTTAGATTAACAGATGGTTGGATTGGGAGACTTGCTCATCTCCTGCAGCCTTGCGCTTACGTCCGCCTGCATTATTGGAATTGTTGGAGCCAGATCCACAATAACGTGCAATATGACCAGATTTTCCGCACTTAAAGCACTTAATGGAGCCATCGCTTTTCTTCTGTGCCCCATTCAATGCTTCCAAAATTTTGTCGATTTTGTTGACCAAGTCTGGCGTCTCCACTTCCACACGGTGAGAGTCATGCGTGACTCTTGTTGCTCCAACTGAGATGCCATGCGTGTTTCTTGTTGTTCCAACTGAGATGCCATGCGTGTTTCTTGTTGTTCCAACTTTGATGTTATGTTCGTCGACATCTGAGCCAATGCAGCCAATAACGAGTTTGTGTCCACATTTTTCACTGAATTCGGAGTATCCTTCTGCTCTTCAATTTTGGTCGCTCCCTCTTCCAAATGCTGAAAAACATGATCGTTAATGTTTCCATAGCCTCTCGCCAACGTGATTGAAGCTCTGCTTTATTGCCTGCTGTTGTCAGTCCACGCCGTTCCAACTCATTTTTGAGTTGCTGGATCTTCAATTCACTCAACTTTGCCATGTCCTTGCAATGTCTTTGCTATCCTTCAAATGTCCTTGTTATTCTTGCAATGTCCTTGCTATCCTTGCAATGTCCTTGTTATCCTTGCAATGTCCTTGTTTATTTAACAATACCGCTTCTGACACCAATTGTGACGAATTCGATGATTCCTGAGTTCGATCACTGTACGTTAAATAAAACACTCAGATTCTGCTTAATAAGTAGTATGCTTTATTCACTACTAAAAACCGTAGTACAATATCGCGGGTTAATTCACACTATCGCTCTGGCAGTATAGGTACTCCATTGAGTAGCAGAAACAAAGCGAAGGTTGAAATAGGTGGTCCAGTCCTAGGACATCGCAATGTTAATTGGAACACAAGTTTTATATGAAAAAGGATTACATTTGGAGTACTCTGATGCTCCAATTGGAGTACTCTTTGGATAGGAAATAGAGTACTCTCGATTTTTGCAGGGTAACGACACAACCAATATTATTCAGCCATGCTACAAACCTAAAGAAAAATTAATAAGTTTTTATTTGGATGAAATTCTATTAAGAAATTACCTTTATATGGATATCCGTGATTATATTTTCATAAAAAACTTCAATTTGATTTGTATTATTTACCGTTTTGTTTTACGTTTTACCGATCGTATATTTTTTCACAGTTTTTCGTATTCAAAAACGGTCGGGAAACTATACTGCTGGGCTGGATTTAATGTTGGTTCGTTTTTTCACAATTTTTCGTATCCAAAAACGGTCCGGAAACTATACTGACCAGCTGATTTTAAAGGCGTCACTGCTGCCTGAATTATACGTCAGGCCGTCTGGACAGATCTGACGCATAAATCAGGCAGTCCTGATGTAAATAAAGATAGTTGTTTAATATGTGTGGAAGAAAATCTTTACATGTAACAAAATTGTAGCAGGTCGATGTCTGTACATGGCAGATATCAACAAAAAATTGATTGGGGAAAGCATTATTAAACGAGTAGAATCCAAATCAACCATTTTAAAAAATTTCGTGTGTCTGTGGCCGTATCTCTCTGAAAGTATGAAACTTTTTTCGTTGGATTGCTCGACGGTCAAATTAAAATTTGAAATATTACTTTTTTCGATATCTCAACGGGTTTTTGGGTTATCGCCCAATATGTGGACCATGTCTGTCTGTATGTTTGTGGCCGTAACACTCTAAAAGTACTGAATGGAATTGAATCGTTGGATTGCTAGACGCTCAACTTAAAGTTGTAAGATATTATTTTTTGCGATATCTCAACGGGTTGGGGTTATCGCCCAACCAGGAGTGACCAAAAATGGTTTAGTACAATATGGGTGTCAAACAAAAGGCGTCAATGAGTGCTATAATATGGGATGTGATTCATTGAAATATCTGAAATAGTTTGGGAGATATCTTGAAATTTCGATATCTCGACCGGTTTCGGAGGTATCGACGAATATTTCCACAAAAATGTGTTAGTACATTATGGGTATCGAAAAAAAGGTGTTTATGAATGCTGTCATAAACCATTTCATTAATTTCAATACCTAAGCTACACCGGAGATATCTCATAAAATGTGAACCTTCTTAATACCAAAACGCTTAATATGGCTATTAATGTGTCATCTCTAGGCAACAATTTTGATAGCGTTGGATAGATGAGTACCAAGGCTACACATGACAAAAAAAACTATTCTGATGATAGCATGGGACGTCCGTAACGCTGGAAACACCCATATATGTATGTAGGTACTTTTCTTATATTTTTAGCTGAGACAATATTTCTTTGCTATGTTTTTGCTGGTTCTATGCTTAGGGAGTGTAATGGGGTGGTTGCTGTGCGACCTTGCCCAATCCCGACTCTTGCGTCCCCGTTCGTACACTCTGGGCAACGTGAGCTATCTAGGCTCGCGACAGAAAGAGAGGGAGCCCCGGTGGGGCTACTCTGACATACTTGGTTTAAGGGCTCACCGAGGTTTTTGCGTAGCGTCTGTTCACCATGAGGTGAGCCTGCAAGCGGG
>CAXKVI010000382.1:0-40295 GCA_964058755.1 Campiglossa producta
AGTTGGTGCGGTTAGCGGGATCGCCTTTCTTGTGGATTGGGCAGAGCACACTTAAATTCCAATCTGGAGGCATGCACTCGTCTGACCATATTCTGCATAAGAGCTGATGCATGCTTTTTACCAGCTCTTCGCCTCCGTGTTTGAACAGCTCGGCGGGCAGTCCGTCTTTTCCAGGCGCTTTGTTGTTTTTCAGCCGGGATATAGCTATCCTCACTTCATATAATATAATATAACACATCGCCCCCATATAATCGATAGTTCCGATAATTTCGGTATGAGCTAAAGTTAAATTCACACAGGCTGCACTGGGATCAAACAGTGAAAATCGTGACGCTTATTCATGAAAGGTATTTAGCCTTCGGCACAGCCGAAGACAGCTTTCCTTACTTGTGTCTTCTTCAAAATACACACAATTAAGTATAACAAACAAAAACTAATCTAATCTAATATTGGCTTGCGTCCTTTATTGACGCTTAACCGCCTATGCGATTTTGGACGTTTCGTATCAATGCACACCAGTCATTCCTTTTTAGTGATAACTAACGCCAATTGGAAACCTCAAGGGAATTCACGTCATCCTCCACATGTTGTTTCCATCTCAGTCGAGGCCTCCTCCTTCCTTTGCTGTCGAATTCGGGTGTCGATAGAAAAACCTTCTGTGCTGGACCTTCTTTGTCCATTCGCATAACACGACCCAACCAGCGGAGCATTTGGGTTTTAATCCGCTGAACTATGGTCAGGTCTGCGTAAAGCTCGTACAGCTCATCGTTAAATTTCCTTCGATATTCGCCGTTGGCGTCACGGGAAGGACCATAAATCTTCCGAAGAACTTTCCTCTCAAATACTGCAAGGGCCATCTATCTTCTCTTGGCACTGTCCATGATTCCGAGCCGTACATCAGGACGGTTATGATGAGAGACTTATTTAGCGTGATCCTTGTTTGTCGAGAGAGGACTTGACTTCTCAATTGCCTACTTAGTCCAAAGTAACACTTGTTGACAAGAATGATTATCCGTTGTGTAGTATGCCAGATCAAGTCACTAACAACAACAAAGCCACACGCTGACTTCTAAACGTTATGCTGTGGAATGTACCTACACATTTTGCTTTGTCAACAGAATTCTAATTACGTTCATTTTCTCACGCTAAGTACATGAACAACGCAAGCAGGAGAGTTGTATCAGTTGCATGCGCTAGTTTCTTATATGTAGCTATGTGCGACAGCACTGCTAGCATCTCCACGCTTGCTATATGTACGTGTGTGTGTGGATGCATTGATTGTAGCTCCACGTTAGATATGTTTGAATATGTGTTGATGACTGCGCTGGTTATGCATTAACTACACACAGCTATACTCAGAGCTATGTACATATGAATGCATGCCCATATGTGCCAGCGAGAGTCTTGTCTTAGGTCAAGGGTCGGCAGATTTGTAAATGCAGGTGTATAAGTGAGAACGCTTATACACGCGCCGTGCGCCGATGCTTGTCTTAGGTTTAGCCAATAAGAATATTTCTTACGTTTGTAGTAAATAAGAAGTAAGTATGTATAGGTTATTTTCTAAGATATTTTAAGGTATAAATAAGCCGAATATTCTGAATAAAAAAGATATTTTTTATCCAGCACTCCAGAGTGCTGATCCATTTAATTTTGTGTGTTTGCATTTATTACATGGCGATCCTGCCAGTGATACTGATGGCAAATTGCTTATTGTAGCAATTGCCTAAATTCACTGCAGGAAGACCGGCTAATAAGTTGTAATTTTTTTAAAAAATATCCTGAAGGATGCAACGATTCTAATTTCCAACCAGGGCATGAATTAAATTGCCTGGATCGAACGAGTATAAAAATATCCTGAAGAACGCAACAATTTTCAAATTCCAACCAGGGCATGAATTAAGTTGCCTGGATCGAACGTGTATAAAAATATCCTGAAGGATGCAACAATTTTCCATTTACAACCAGGGCATGAATTAAATTGCCTGGATCGGACCTGCACTGAACCAAAAAGTGTGTATTAATTAACCAACTTTAAGAAATTTGCCGCATAACCTGATCAAATTCAAGAAGATGACTGCAAATCGCAGCGAAGTGGAATATTGAAGAAGCTCAAAAACTCAAGCAAAGAAGACGGATTTTCAAGACGCCACCTGACCAAATTCATTTATCGAATTTTACTTATATTTTTTTTTTGAACATTCGGGTTCGGCCTAACGGCTGCCTACTCTACAAGTAAAAATTAAATTTTTTGCTGTATAAACTCAGCCATCAAAAGTAATAAATAAAATTTTTTTTTTCTCTCTCTTGATTTAGTATGTCCTCAGAAGAAGACATACAAACCCAATCTCAATTTGACCAAGCCTTTTCAAATGTAGTTGGGTTGGCTTTGGAGGCAGAAGAAAAAATTAAAGAAGAAAAAGTCAGACAAGGCCCTAAGCCGCTGACAATAGAAGCATATGAAAAGAGAAATAAGGTTCAACAAATTCAAGAACCAGTAATTCCGAAGCCAATCAAACCAAAAAGGAAAAGAGGAGGTATTAAATTTACTAATAGAAAAGCTTTGGTTCAATTATATGAAAAATTGAATTTAGCCATCAGCTGGGCAGAAAAAATTAAAATAAAAAGGGACATTAAAGTTTTAAGAAAAAAAAAAAATAATGAAGACAACAATAATAAATTTTCTGTTTAATTAAATATGCCTAAAGATTTCTTTGCTGTTTTGGACGAAGTTCAACAAGAAATTGATAAGGAGTTCGAAACTCCTGATTGTGAAAAAATACTTAAATGGTTAACTGGGTATTGGGAATATTTAGAAATGCCAAGGGCACCAACCCTTGAAGACGTAATTAATCCCACTACCCTTGAAGAAGAAACAGTAAGAGCAATGAGAAAGGCAGGATTACAACCTCCTGGTTGTTAAGAAGGAGAAATATGTAAAAAAAAATAAAAAATTTGAATAAATGAATTTTGAAAAAAAAAAATTTTTTTTAATAGAGTGGATTATTGGAAATTTGTCTCGTAATGGGAGGTAAGGAATCGAAAGTCAGTGACCCAAACGCAAATGTGGTAAACACAGTTCAGATTGTAGACCACACTGAAACTTTAGACGCAATAAAAATTTACCTTGTAGTTATCGTTGTTATCAACGCGGTAAGTTTATTCTTGAAATTTTATTCAACCCACAATAAATTTCTTAAGAAGAGATACCAGAGCCGCGCAGACGGTCTGGATAAAGTTTAATTTAAATTTGTTTAATACTCAATGGATAAATGGGGAGAAATATCGAATGAACTCGCTGAAAATAAGGTAAATGCAGAAAAGTCCTATAAATGCATATGCAAGAACACTAAAATTAAAACTGAGACTATAAAGAAACATTTAAGTGTTCTACTATCTTCATTAAACAATATAGGAAAAGTCATACGTAAAGTAAATAATACCCTAACGAAAGCTCACCAATTGGAATCGTATCAGATATTTTCGAGCGTTAGAGATAAATTGGTATCCTCGTTATCCAGGTATAACGTTGACGTTGAAGTACCAACCTCCTACGAGCAACATATCGATATCGATTTCGACGTTTGGTTGTTCGAAGGTGGATCAGATACCGAGGAAGAACAAAAAGACCCCATAAATACCAATAAATCTGCTCAAACAGAGATTGTTGTGCAAACAAATACTGTCACGTCAATTGAACAAAATTCACAAACAGATACAAACATGGCACAAATAACAGTAGCATTTATCAAAACTGCGTCATCGATCTTACCTGAGTTCGATGGCAAACCCGAAAATTTATCAAGTTTTCTGGATGCCCTTGATATCCTAGAACAAATTAAAGAGGAACATGAGGCTATTGCAGTTTCAATGATAAAAACTAAATTAAAAGGCACAGCTAGAAACTTCATAAGCTGTGAAACTTCAATTCAAGAAATTAAACAAAAACTAAAAAGTAAAATAAAGGGTGAGTCAGTAGAAGTTTTAACTGCAAAACTCTTAAACATCCAACAGCGTAGTAAAACTGCAATCAGTACACTGCTGAGATTGAAAAACTCACAAAATCATTGGAAGGAGCATACATATCCGACGGTCTAACAACCGACCTCGCAACTAAGTATGCTACACAAACAGCTGTCAAAGCTATGTGTAAAAACTGCTCCAATGAAAAAGTAAAAACCATTATGCAAGCTGGAACGTTCACCTCAATGAACGAAGCGGTATCTAAATTTACAAACAGTTGCACAGAAGTAACTGGAAACCCAAACTCACTTTTGCACATACGCCAACAAAATTATTTTCGCGGTAATTTCCGCAGAAGTTACCAATATAACTCTTATAGAGGTAACCAAAGGCGCACATTTCCATCAAGATTAAATAACAATAATAATTATAATAATAATAACAATAATAATAATCGATCTTATCAAAGGTCAGGTCGAAATTTTGGAGCACGAGGCTCTAATCGTAACAATACCAGAACGGTAAGAAATGTAAACCAACAGGAAAACCAGCAGACTCCATCTCAACAGTAAATTCTGAAAATAAAAAGTTATATGTTTTTAATTTACATCTCAGCAGCTACATATCCTCCAAAACAACTCTAAATAATTTTATTTCAACCCTTCTGATTGATACAGGTGCGGATATTTCAATTATAAAAAAGGGTCAAATTGACAATAATGTCACAATTAATTACTCACAAAAAACTGATTTAAAAGGCATTGGTCAAGGTTTAACAAGCACTATTGGAACGGTTAAAGCAGATTTAAGGGATGATTATCTATTAATTAAACACAAATTTCACATAGTTGAGGATAATTTCATAATTCCTTGTGATGGAATTTTGGGACTTGATTTTATTAAAAAATATAATTGCATTTTAGATTACAGTAAAAATGGAGACAACCTAATACTGCGTCCATATGATTACCCAGAAAACATAATAATACAAATGACAAATAGACCAACCATTAATTGCATAACAATACCTGCAAGATCGGAAGTAATCCGACAAGTCCATATTGAAAATGGTTATTCTGATTTATTAATACCTCACCAAAAATTATCTGATGGCATTTTTATAGCCAACACATTAGTAAATTCAAATCAAACCTTTATTGGAATAATTAATACAACAGATAAAAATGCAACCATTCAAAATTTCAAAATTAACACAGAAGATTTAAATGATTACACAATAATAAAAACTAAATCTGAATCAATAGAAAATAAAAAGGAAAAATTAGAAAGATTAAATAAAAATTTCCCACCTTTCGCTAGTCAATCACTTAATACATTATGCTCAGAATTCATTGATATATTTTCATTAGATACAGAACCAATTACTGCTAATAATTTTTACAAACAAAAATTGCATATGAAAGATAATACCCCTGTCTACATTAAAAATTATAGATTACCTCAAGCCCAAAAAGGTGAAATTAACAAGCAAATTAATAAATTAATTGAAGATGACATAATAGAGCCGTTTATGACAGAATATAATAGCCCAATTCTTCTGGTACCGAAAAAACCGTTACCAGGAAAAAACGATAAAAGATGGAGATTAGTAGTCGATTACCGACAGGTAAATAAAAAACTAACCGCGGATAAATTCCCACTACCAAGAATTAATGATATCCTATATCAATTAGGTAGAGCTAAATATTTCTCATGTCTGGACTTGATGTCCGGCTTTCATCAAATTGAATTACATAAAGACTCTAGAGACATTACATCGTTTACGGTGGACGATGGCACATATCGTTTCAAAAGATTGCCATACGGTTTAAAAGTAGCACCTAATTCATTTCAAAGAATGATGACACTAGCATTCGCTGGCCTTAAGCCATCCCAAGCTTTTCTAAATATGGATGATTTAGTGGTCACTTACCTTGGACATAAATGCACAAATAAAGGAATTTTGCCCGATCCTAGTAAATATGAAATTGTTTTAAATTATCCAATACCAAAAAGTGCAGACGAAGTTAAATGTTTTGTAGCATTTTGTAATTATTACCGAAGATTTGTTCCAAATTTTGCAGCTCATTCCAGAATTTTAACGAGATTGTGTAAAAAGAATGTTTCTTTCGATTGGACAGAAGAATGTCAAAAAGCTTTTGTATATTTGAAGGAAGCATTAATACACCCAAATATTTTGCAATATCCCGATTTCGATGAAGAATTTTGTATAACAACAGATGCCAGTGGATTCGCATGCGGCGCAGTTCTTAGTCAAGAATATGAAGGCAAACAATTACCAATTGGTTATGCGTCAAGAGCATTCACAAAAGGTAAAAGCAATAAAGCCACAATTGAAAAATAATTGGCAGCAATCCATTGGGCTATAGCTTATTTTAGACCATATGTTTATGGTAGAAAATTTTTAATTAAAACAGACCATCGCCCCTTAACATACTTATTTTCGATGAAAAACCCCTCATCAAAATTAACTAGAGTTCGGTTGGAGTTGGAGGAATATGACTTTGAGGTGGAGTACATAGCTGGAAAAGAAAACTATGTCGCGGATGCACTTTCACGCATCAATATAAATGATTTAAAAGAAATGTCAATTAAGGCATGTCAAATATTAAAAGTTACGACTAGATCGGAAACTAAACAAAAGACTAATAATAATAAAAATATTAGTAAAGAATTTAAAAGTCACATTGAGAACCCAATAATATATGAAGCGCTAAATAAATGTGAAGTAAAAAAGCTAGCTCAGCTCGTTTTCGACCCCCCCGAAACTGCAATTCAAAAAGGGAAAGAAAATTTGTAGCGAAATAAATATTAATGATTTAATTGTTAAGGCGAAGGTTGATTCAGGTCAATCCTTTGCCAGGTTTTCAAATGAAGCCGGCAATTCATCTATTAATAATAATTCAATTGTTGAGGCGAAGATTGATTTAGGTCAATTCTTTGCCAGGCTAATGAAAGAGGCCGACAATTTGGAAATAAATAAAATACAGTTGTCCTTAGGAGACAAATTGTTTAAGAATAATTATACTCGAGTAAGCACATTTAAAGAAATTGGTACCAAAGTTCTCAAGAATTTAACAATTGCATTAACTCCGGAGGTTATGCATGTGACTGATAAAGAAAATATTAAAAATATATTGGAAAAATATCATGATGATCCTGTTACTGGCGGCCACCCAGGAATCAATAGAACAAATAATAAAATTAGACAAAAATATTATTGGAGAAATATGAAAAATGATATTAAAAATTATATTAAAAAATTCATTAAATGAAGTAAAAATAAAGTAAATAAAAACTTAAAAGAACCTATGATTATAACAGAAACGCCCACAAAAGCTTTTGATACGGTGCAAATTGATACAATTGGATCATTGCCCGTGTCAGTAAATGGAAATGAATATGCAGTTACCATAGTATGTGATTTAACAAAGTATCTGATAGCAATTCCAATTGCGAGTAAACATGCGAAAATAGTAGCAAAAGCCATTTTTGAAAACTTTATTTTGGTATATGGTTGCATGAAAACCATCATAACTGATATGGGGACTGAATACAAAAACAACGTATTTGAGGAATTGTGTAAACTTTTAAAAATTGAACACAAAACTTCTACCCCATATCACCACCAAACTTTAGGCACCGTTGAGCGTAGCCACAGAACTTTTAATGAATATATACGTTCTTACATATCCATTGACAAAAATGATTGGCATGAATATTTAAAATATTTTGCGTATTGTTACAATACAACACCATCTACGGTTCATGGCTATTGTCCATTTGAACTAGTTTTTGGAAAAATACCTCTGACTTACGATTTTTTACAAGAAAATATTATCATCCCAGTATATAATTATGAGGCTTATGATAAAGAAATTAAATTCAGGTTGCAAATCGCGCAACAAAGAGTTAACCAATTAGTAAAAGAAGCTAAAGAAAAACAAAAAATTTATTATGATAAAAATCTTCAAGTTAAAGAAATTAGTATAGGAGATTTAGTCTTAATTAAAAACGAAGCAGGTCATAAGTATAAATATTGATAAAAATAATAATAATTTCAGTTTAATTTCATATAAAGGAGAAAATATGAATTTAGATAATAATTGCACATTAAGTAAAGAAAATAAGAGAATTGTAATACATAAAAATAGGCTTAAGCTATTTGAATAAATTCATTTCATTAAATTTTCGTTACCCATAAATTTTGCTTATTTTTCACTTTAAGTTTTACGACCATAAGAAATAGTTGTATACCGAATATGTTCTAAACAAAAAGCCGACACTTATTTCAAGTGTTCAACAGAAAAACATAAATACAAAAAGAAGAAAAATGTATCGTATGAAAATTTTTATAAGTAAACAAACATTTAAAAACATGAGTTATTGCCCACTTGAAAATAAAATAAACAAAACCAAAAAATTGTAACATAAGTTTAATCAAAACAGAACATAAAATTTTGTAAACAAATAGCAACAATAAAAATCTAAAAAGTATCAAATAAAATTTGTGGACACAAATTATTTGTAGAAATGTACAAAAGAAAAATAAAACCACTTAAGAATATTACACTTATAAAATCGTTCATATTTATTCACGATTTTTTTTTAGGAAAGGAGGTGTAGTATGCCAGATCAAGTCACTAACAACAACAAAGCCACACGCTGACTTCTAAACGTTATGCTGTGGAATGTACCTACACATTTTGCTTTGTCAACAGAATTCTAATTACGTTCATTTTCTCACGCTAAGTACATGAACGACGCAAGCTAGAGAGTTGTATCAGTTGCATGCGCTAGCTTCTTATATCAAAGAGAATATATCAACAAGAGCCGTCACTCGTTATAAAGGCAAGGAAAAAGATGGATGCCGTTTTCTTTCAGGGGTTCAGTAATTTTGTTTTCCTCAGTTTTGTGAATTCGACAGCTGGTAAATTTTTGTTTCGACTCTTGTGTTATTTCAGTTCTCGTCTATTTTCTTTTACACATTTTGTTTTGATTAGACAATAATATATTTATATCGAAATTACCGCAACCCTGAAAGAAAACGGCATCCATCTTGTTCGTTGCTTTCATAACGAGTGGTGGCTTAGAGCGAGATCCCAGAGCCTAAAAGCGTCACTTATTTTATAATGGATGAAACCAATACCGATCGATAGTCCTCCCCGAAGCTAGAAAGAATGTGAAAATTTTAAAGCTGTACCTATGACAAGGGCCTAGGAATCGGGGGTCAAAGTCGCCAAAAAATGACCCTAACTTCACTTATTTTATAATGGATGATTTTCACATATTTGACGTAGATTACCACCCCGCGTCAGTATCAAGTGTTGTTAGACCCGTACCAGTGACAAGGCTCCAGCCAGACACCCCCAGATCGCGGATTTTCCTATGGAAATTTATTCTGTTTTACTAATTTCACGCATTTGGGCCACTTTGGCTGCTTTTAACTACCCAATATTTTCCCATTTTTTGTAGAACACTACCCTCAAGTAGTATCAGGAATTTTTAGACTTCGTCCCATGGAAAAAACTTCAGCCAGACACCTCAAAACTCGGGAAATTTCACTAATTTTTACTGCGCTTTCACATGTTTAAGCGGATTTGACCAACTTTGGCCTCTTTTAAATAACAGATCTTTACACATGTATCGTAAAATGCTACCCTTAAGTAGAATCAAGAATTTCTAGACATCATCCCATGGAAAAAACTTCAGCCAGACACCTGAAAGTTCGAGAACTTTTATTTTCCTATTAATTTGCTTTCTCTTGTTTGTCCCACTTTTACTAATTTTAAATGATAGATCTTTTCACATGTGTCGTAGGACACTACCCTTAAGTAGTTTCAGTAATTTTTAGACCTCGTCCCATGGCAAAAACTTCAGCCAGACACCTCAAAACTCGGGAAATTTCACTAATTTTTACTGCGCTTTCACATGTTTAAGCGGATTTGACCAACTTTGGCCTCTTTTAAATAACAGATCTTTACACATGTATCGTAAAATGCTACCCTTAAGTAGAATCAAGCATTTCCAGACATCATCCCATGGCAAAAACTTCAGCTAGACACCTCAAAGTTCGGGAACTTTTATTTTCCTATTAATTAGCTTTCTCTTGTTTGTCCCACTTTTACAATTTCTAAACGACGGATCTTTTCAGATGTTTCGTAGGACACTACCCTTAAGTAGTTTCAGTCATTTCTAGACTTCGCCCCATGGCAAAAACTTCAGCCAGACACCTCAAAGCTCGGGATTTTCACAAATTTTTACAGAGATTTCACTTGTTTCAGCAGGTTTCTCCAACTTTGTCCACGTTTAAACGGCGGATCTTTACACATGTGTCGTATAACACTACCCTTAAACGGTATCAGGCATTTCCGGACTTCATTCCATGAAAAAAACTTAAGCCAAACAACCCAAAGCACGGGAACTTTTCATCATTTTTACTGTGCTTTCACATGGTCAAATGGGTTTACCCAACTTTGGCTGCTTTTAAATGGCGGATCGCTACAAATGTATCGTATAACACTACTATTAACTAATATTAGGTACTTTTTGACTTCGCCCCATGTCAAAAACTTCAGCCAGACACCTCAAAACTGAGGAATTTTTATAATTCTTACTGCACTTTCACATGTTTAAGCGAATTTGTCCAACTTTGGCTGTTTTTGAAAGGCAGATCTTTGCACATGTGTCGTGGAACACTATCTCCAAGTAGTATCAGGCATTTTTATACTTCATCCCATGGAAAAAACTTCAGCCAGACACCTCAAGCCTGAGGAATTTTCATAGTTCTTACTGCTTTTTCACATGTTTAATCGGGTTGGTCCAACTTCGGCTGCTTTTAAAGAGCAGATCTTTTCACATGTGTCATAGAAGACCCCCTTAAAGAAGGATCGGCTATTATTATACTTCGCCTCATGTCAAAAACTACAGTCAGACACCTCAAAACTGAGGAATTTTCATAATTATTACTGCGATTTCACAGGTTTAAGCGAGTTGGTCCAACTTTTGCTGTTCGTAAAGGGCATATCTTCACACATGTGTCATAGAAGACCACCTGAAAGAAGGATCGGCTATTTTTATACTTCGCCCCATGTCAAAAACTACAGCCAGACACCTCAAAACTGAGAAATTTTTATAATTCTTACTGCGTTTTCACATGTTTGAGATGGTTCGTCTACCTCTGGCTGCTTTTAAAGGGCAGATATTTTCAATGTGTCATAGAGGACCACCCTTACGTGGTACCAGGTACTTTTAGACTTCGCCTTATGACAAATAATTTAACCAGACACCTTAAATCTGGGTAGTTTTCATAATTCTTACTGTGCTTTCGATTGTTGAAGCAGGTTTGTCCAACTTTGACTATTTTTAAAAGGCGAATATTTACACATGTGTCGTAGAACGCAACTCTTAAGTGGTATCAGGCATTTTTGGAGATCTTCCCATGACAAAAACTACATCCAAACACCTCAGAGCTCGAGTTTTTTTTCGCAATTGATCTCTCCATAGGACATGATCAAGCAAATTAGAACAGTTCAGCCCATACAAAGTGTTCAGATGTGGAATTTGTTGCATTTCAGACAATGTCACTCTTATGTCGCTACCTTGCAGCGAAAGCAACTAGTTGAAAACTACTTTACAACTAGTTGGTGCACCGAGCTTATATGGAACAAAGACAGAACACTGACTAGTTGGGCCCGGTGTTCTGTCTTTTTATAAGCAACTGGTATTTTTTACGTGTTGATGTCCTACAAGATGTCAATTTCAGAAATACCAGTTTCATGCTAGTTGTAAGATACCAGTTCCATACTAGTTCATCCTGGACTAGTATAATTTCCATAAAATGAACTAGTCCAAAAAGGACCAGTATGGAATATACTAGTCAAAAAGGCTTTTAACCTGGACTAGTATGATTTCAACCAGAATTTTCCTGGCTTACCCTTTATTTTATCATTTGACTTTATTTTCATGTTTATTCTTAAGAAAGCAGCGGCTATTTGTATTTACCCAATCACGAAAAAGCATCTATGAATTATATATGAATTTGTATACTGGTATGAAATGGATATTTCCTGACTAGTATGAGTTCTGCCAGAAAATTATAGTTGTATACTAGTATTTTTCTGATTAGTTTGAGGTTTCGCTGCAGGGAACTCGCTTAAACCTGTGAAATCGCAGTAAGAATTATGAAAATTCCTCAGTTTTGAGGTGTCTGGCTGTAGTTTTTGACATGGGGCGAAGATAAAAATACCCGATGCTTCTTTAAGGTGGTCTTCTATGACACATGTGTGTAGATATGCCCTTTACGGACAGCAAAAGTTGGACCAACTCGCTTAAACCTGTGAAATCGCAGTAAGAATTATGAAAATTCCTCAGTTTTGAGGTGTCTGACTGTAGTTTTTGACATGGGGCGAAGTATAAAAATACCCGATACTTCTTTAAGGGGGTCTTCTATGACACATGTGAAAAGATCTGCTCTTTAAAAGCAACCGAAGTTGGACCAACCCGATTAAACATGTGAACAAGCAGTAAGAACTATGAAAATTCCTCAGCCTTGAGGTGTCTGGCTGCAGTTTTTTCCATGGGATGAAGTCTAAAAATACCTGATACTACTTGGAGATAGTGTTCCACGACACATGTGTAAAGATCTGCCTTTCAAAAATAGCCAAAGTTGGACAAACTCGGTTAAACATGTGAAAGTGCAGTAAGAATTATAAAAATTCCTCAGTTTTGAGGTGTCTGGCTGAAGTGTTTGACATGAGGCGAAATCTAAAAGTAACTGATACCACTTAAGGGTGGCCTTCTATGACACATGTGAAAAGATCCGCTCTCTAAGAGCAGCCGAAGTTGGACCAACCCGATTAAACATGTGAAAAAGCAGTAAGAACTATGAAAATTCCTCAGGCTTGAGGTGTCTAGCTGAGGGTTTTTCCATGGGATGAAGTATAAAAATGCCTGATACTACTTGGAGATAGTGTTCCACGACACATGTGCAAAGATCTGCCTTTCAAAAACAGCCAAAGTTGGACAAACTCGCTTAAACATGTGAAAGTGCAGTAAGAATTATAAAAATTCCTCAGTTTTGAGGTGTCTGGCTGAAGTTTTTGACATGGGGCGAAGTCAAAAAGTACGTGATACCACTTAAGGGTGGTCTTCTATGACACATGTGAAATTATCTGCCCTTTAAAAGCAGCCAAAGTTAGAGCAACGCAGTTAAACATGTGAATTCGCAGCAAGAATTATGAAATTTCCTCAGCTTTGAGGTGTCTGGCTGAAGTTTTTGTCATGGGGCGAAGTCTAAAAATGCCTAATATTAGTTAATAGTAGTGTTATACGATACATTTGTAACGATCCGCCATTTAAAAGCAGCCAAAGTTGAGTAAACCCATTTGACCATGTGAAAGCACATTAAAAATGATGAAAAGTCCCCGTGCTTTGGGTTGTTTGGCTTAAGTTTTTTTCATGGAATGAAGTCCGGAAATGCCTGATGCTATTTAAGGGTAGTGTTATACGACACGTGTGTAAAGATCCGCCGTTTAAACGTGGACAAAGTTGGAGAAACCTGCTGAAACAAGTGAAATCTCTGTAAAAATTTGTGAAAATCCCGAGCTTTGAGGTGTCTGGCTGAAGTTTTTGCCATGGGGCGAAGTATAGAAATGACTGAAACTACTTAAGGGTAGTGTCCTACGAAACATCTGAAAAGATCCGTCGTTTAGAAGTTGTAAAAGTGGGACAAACAAGAGAAAGCAAATTAATAGGAAAATAAAAGTTCCCGAACTTTTAGGTGTCTGGCTGAAGTTATTGCCATGGGATGATGTCTGGAAATGCTTGATTCTACTTAAGGGTAGCATTTTACGACACATGTGTGAAGATCTGCTATTTAAAAGTAGTCAAAGTTTGTCAAATCCACTTAAAATTGTGAAAGCGCAGTAAAAATTAGTGAAATTTCCCGAGTTTTGAGGTGTCTGGCTGAAGTTTTTGCCATGGGACGAGGTCTAAAAATTACTGAAACTACTTAAGGGTAGTGTCCTACGACACATGTGAAAAGATCTATCATTTAAAATTAGTAAAACTGGGACAAACAAGAGAAAGCAAATTAATAGGAAAATAAAAGTTCTCGAACTTTCAGGTGTCTGGCTGAAGTTTTTTCCATGGGATGATGTCTAGAAATTCTTGATTCTACTTAAGGGTAGCATTTTACGATACATGTGTAAAGATCTGTTATTTAAAAGAGGCCAAAGTTGGTCAAATCCGCTTAAACATGTGAAAGCGCAGTAAAAATTAGTGAAATTTCCCGAGTTTTGAGGTGTCTGGCTGAAGTTTTTTCCATGGGACGAAGTCTAAAAATTCCTGATACTACTTGAGGGTAGTGTTCCACAAAAAATGGGAAATTATTGGATAGTTAAAAGCAGCCAAAGTGGCCCAAATGCGTGAAATTAGTAAAACAGAATAAATTTCCATAGGAAAATCCGCGAACTGGGGGTGTCTGGCTGGAGCCTTGTCACTGGTACGGGTCTAACAACACTTGATACTGACGCGGGGTGGTAATCTACGTCAAATATGTGAAAATCATCCATTATAAAATAAGTGAAGTTAGGGTCATTTTTTGGCGACTTTGACCCCCGATTCCTAGGCCCTTGTCATAGGTACAGCTTTAAAATTTTCACATTCTTTCTAGATTCGGGGAGGACTATCGATCGGTATTGGTTTCATCCATTATAAAATAAGTGACGCTTTTAGGCTCTGGGATCTTGGTCTAGCTCTTGTTGATATATTCTCTTTGCTTATATGTAGCTATGTGCGACAGCACTGCTAGCATCTCCACGCTTGCTATATGTACGTGTGTGTGTGGATGCATTGATTGTAGCTCCACGTTAGATATGTTTGAATATGTGTTGATGACTGCGCTGGTTATGCATTAACTACACACAGCTATACTCAGAGCTATGTACATATGAATGCATGCCCATATGTGCAAGCGAGAGTCTTGTCTTAGGTTTAGCCAATACGAATATTTCTTACGTTTGTAGTAAATAAGAAGTAAGTATGTATAGGTTATTTTCTAAGATATTTTAAGGTATAAATAAGCCGAATATTCTGAATAAAAAAGAGATTTTTTATCCAGCACTCCAGAGTGCTTATCCATTTAATTTTGTGTGTTTGCATTTATTACAGTTGGATTTCTAGACTGATATTGTTTTCGGTGTTAATGCTGGTTCCCAAATAGACGAATTCCCTCCCCGTTTCAATTTTGTAGCTATCAACGGTAACTTGGCTGCCAAGGCGCAAGTGCGCCGATTCGTTCATTGATGGCAGCAGATACTTCGTCTGCTCCTCGTTGCCGCAAGACCCACTTTTTTCGCTTCCTGGCTGGGTCACGTCATGCGAATGGACAAAGAAGCTCCAGCCCAGAAGGTTTTCCAATCGTCACCCGAATTCGGCAGCAGAGGAAGGGGGAGGCCTCGACTGAGATGGAAACAACAGGTGGAGGATGACTTGAACTCCCTTGGGGTTTCCAATTGGCGTCAGTTATCGCTAAAAAGGAATGACTGGCGTGCTTTGATAGGCGACGGCCAAAATCGCTTAGGCGGTTAAGCGCCAATAAATGATGAAAAAATGATCCAGTCCACGGCGGCCGCCGTGGTGTAGCGATTAAGTGTTCGGCCTTCTACACCAAGTCGTGGCGGTTCGATGCCCGGCAAAAGTAACATCAAAAATTATTTAGAAAAAGAATTTTTCTAAACGGGGTCGCCCCTTGGCAGTAGTTTGGCAAACTCTCCGGGAGTATTTCTGCCATGAGAAGCTTCTCAGCAAAAAAAATTCATTTGCTTTGCAAGTGCCCTTCGGAGTCGGCAAAAAACTGTAGGTCCCGCCAACTTGTAGGAAAAACTCAAAAAGCAACACACCACAAGTTGGAAAGAGAAGCTCGGCTAAAAATCTCGTTATAGGTTATGATAACCTGTTGGTATATCGCCGCCATTAGTTTATCGTTTTTTTTTTTTAGTAGTTATTATCCAGTCCAGAGAATGCAGCGCTTACGGCGCTAACGGGCAATGATATCAATATCATCGGCATACGCCAGCAATTGCACGCTCTTGTAAAAGATTGTACCATTGTGGTTTAGCTCTGCTGCTCGAATTACCTTCTCCAGCATCAGGTTGAAGAAATAGCACGAGAAGCCTCGTTTGGTTTCAAATGGCTCAGAGAGATCCTTTCCGATTCTGATAGAGCTGTCTATTGTTATTGCTCAACCTCATTTGGCAAAGCCGTATAAGCTTTGCAGGGAAGTCAAATTCAGACATGGCGGCATACAGGCAACTCCTTTTTGCGCTGTCAAAAGCGGCTTTAAAATCGACAAAGAGATGGCGTGTGTCGATTCTTTTATCAAGCGTCTTCTCCGGGATTTGGCATATCGCGGTAGTTGGTGCGGTTAGCGGGATCGCCTTTCTTGTGGATTGGGCAGAGCACACTTAAATTCCTATCCGGAGGCATGCACTCGTCCGACCATATTCTGCATAAGAGCTGATGTATGCTTTTCACCAGCTCTTCGCCTCCGCGTTTGAACAGCTCGGCGGGTAGTCTGTCTTTTCCAGGCGCTTTGTAGGTTTTGAGCCGGGATATAGCTATCCTCACTTCATTATAGTCAGGTGGTGGGCCGACTTTTCCATCGTCAGGGATTGGAGTATCGGGTTCGAGGTCCCCCTCGCAATTTAGCAGTGAGGAGAAGTGCTCCCTCCATAATTTAAGTACACTCTGTACGTCGGTTACCATTATTGTTCTTACAGGAACTTTCCCCGGTCTTAAAACCTTTCGTCATCCGCCGAATCTTTTCATACAATTTTTCGGCCATCATTCTTTTCAGCCAGCATCTCAAGCTCGTCACACTCACGCCTTTCGGCCTCACGTTTATTTTTTTCTGAAAAGGCGTCTCTCTTCCTTCCTTGCCTCACGATAGCGTTGTCATACACTGCGGATGGCGCGCGTTCGCAACGTATACCTGTATGCAGCGTCCTTTTTGTCCGAGGCAGGCTGCATTCCTCATCGTACCAGTTGTTCTTGTGGGCTCGCTGAAACCCTAAAGTGGCCTCAGCGGCGGTACGTGAGAGATATGCTTCCATTACTCGGTTACATCGTTAGCTCGAGAATAGCTCTCCGAAAGCAGGTGTGAGAGTCGAGTTGAGAAATTATCAGCTGCCTGTTGTTGTTGTTGTTGTAGCCATACTTTGCCCTGCCTAGTCGGATATCCACTTATAAAAAGTTACGTGACACAGGGGTTGTTCGGGTGTTGACAGTCCTTTGCCGGATGAATCCGGTACGTTCCGGTACTCTCTTGCGGTACTGCCCGACTGTCTTGGGAACGATTTCGTGGATTTATGTCGCCTCTTACGACTGGCATACCTACCTCGGGGTTATTCTAAATCCCTAACCCGCAGGGTGTCGTGCGCAGCTTTACGACACCAAACTTTCCTTCCGTTACTGTCCATACTTTCTTCTCTGCACAGAGGCTTGTGCGAATCTTGGCTGCAAAAAGATAATGGTCCGAGTCGATATTTTGACCACGTACGATACGCACGTCTAGAACGGCGGAACTGTGTCTACATGATCAATCTGGTTTCTTGTTCTTTGGTCAGGGGACAGCCAGGTGGCTTGGTGTATTCGCTTATGCTGGAACCTGGTACTACTGATGGCCATATTGCGAGTAGCGGCGAAGTCAATCAACCTAGTGCCGTTGGGGGATGTTATATCGTGGAAACTGAATTTTCCAACTGTAGGACCAAAGACTCCTTCCTTGCCCACCTTGGCATTAAAGTCGCCGATCACGATTTTGATATCATGTTGGGGGCAGCGGAGGATGTGGAAAGGAGCTTCTCTGCATATAAAACAATTTTTTCCGATAAACGCCAAAATATTAGTAAAGAAAATATGGAGCAACTTTTAATAATTTATAGTAGCAAGTGATGACAAAAATCCACAATGGAAAGTGGTCTTATTCGTAAAATATATTTATTTATGTGTTTTTAATCATTTTCATTTGAAATATAGCGAAATCTATATCAGAAACAAAATAAATTAAAGCTTACGCGAAATTCAGAAAAATTCACCAAGTTTTCAGCAAAAATTGTAGCTTTTTGCACGTTTTGTAGCTCGCTGAATTTTACTATAAAATATACTAATACCTGTTATATGAGAATTTTTTTCTAGCTGTCCTCAGCATTTTTTCCACGCGAATTTACAAATCGAAAAAAGCCGCGTACTAGAAATTAAAAAAAAATGGATAATTCTCCTGAATTTTGTACAAGCTTGCTAACTTTAATATATTTGGTTCCTGTTATAGATTTCTTTATATAACAAATTGAAATTATAATTGAAATATAATCAATATATTTTAAGAATAAAATCACTTATATTCTGGCTTTATTTCAACACAAACCATTGTATGTTTATTTAAATTGGAAATTTGTGTAACATAATTATGAACTTTTCTAATAAAATCGCCCCAACATAATTCGTCCAAAAATAGGTCCCATGTCTCCCTCATCTGGGTTTTTTGTTTTAGATATCTAGAAAGGTTAATGATAAAAATCGGTTCGTAAGCACGCCTCTTCTAATACATAGAAAATTACAACAGAAAAAAATATAAAACCTGTGTTATTTGAAAGCTATAAGACCGAATTTTTTTTCCTCAAAAAAGTGAAGATAGAAAGAAAATTCCATAATGCGAATCTATTTAAAAGAAATAGGCAATATCGGCTTCTTAACAAAGAAAAAACGAGCGAAACCCGAATAATTACGTGAAACGGTTTATGTCATAACTTCAGGTGACGATAGGAAAACCTTCTGTGCTGGAGCTTCTTTGTCCATTCGCATAACATGACCCAGCCAGCGGAGCCTTGGGCTTTAATTCGCTGGACTATGGACAGATCTGCGTAAAGCTCGTACAGGTCATCGTTAAATTTCCTTCGATACTCGCCGTTGGTAAATCTTCCGGAGAACTTTTCTCTCAAATACTCAAAGGGCCATCTCATCTTCTCTTGATATTGTCCATGAATCTGAGCCATACGAGTACATCAGGACAGGTATGATGAGAGACTTATAGAGCGTGATCTTTGTTCTTCGAGAGAGGACTTTACCTCTCAATTGCCTGCTCAGTCCAAGGTAGCACTTGTTGGCAAGAGTGATTCTCCGTTGGATTTCTAGACTGATATTATTTTCGCAAATAGACGAAGTCCCTCACCGTTTCAAATTTGTGACTATCAACAGTGACATGGCTGCCAAGGCGCAGATGCGCCGATTCTTTCTTTGATGACAGCAAATACTTCGTCTTGTCCTCGTTGACCGCAAGACCCACTTTTTTCGCTTCCTTATCCAGTCCAGAGAAGGCAGCGCTTACGGCGCGGTTGTTAATTCCAATGATATCAATATCATCGGCATACGCCAGCAATTCCACGCTCTTGTAATAGATTGTACCGTTGCGGTTTAGTTCTGCTGGTCGAATTATCTTCTCCAGGACCAGGTTAAAAAAATCGTACGAAAGGGAGTCGCCCTGGCTGAAGCCTCGTTTGGTTTCAAATGGCTCCGAGAGGTCCTTCCCGATTCTGACGGAGCTGTTGGTATTGCTCAACGTCATTTGGCAAAGCCGTATAAGCTTTGCAGGCATCTCCTTTTTGCGCTGTCAAAAGCGGCTTTAAAATCGACAAAGAGATGGTGTATGTCGATTCTTTTATCATGGGTCTTCTCCATTTTCATATTTTTAAAACTAAGGTTTATGATTTGTCTTGAAGCATATTCCTATTATTAATAAAAAAGAAGCGTTTAAGACGCCTTGGCATACTAGGAGGTTAAAACGTCTTAGGAATTTGATAAACAAATTTGAGAAAAAGTACAAGAAGACTGGCGATCCTGAGCACTTTTCAAAATTCCAATACCATTTAAAGGAATTCAACTGTCTGAATAAGTTCCTATACAGAAATTATGTTCTAGGCTTTGAAAACAACATAATCCAGAATTCAAAGGCATTTTGGCGTTTCATCCAATCAAAAAAGTCTTCCTCCTCTGTCCCAAACAATGTATTCTATAATGATACATACGCAAATAGTGCTGTAGACTCTGCGAATTTATTTGCTAACTTTTTTTGTTCTAATTTCGAATCAGACTCTACTCTATTTTCAAGTGTTCCATCCATGAGTGATTCCTCGCTTAACTTCGGCTCTATGAGCGTATCCGCCATCGATGCACTGAATGGTATTGGGAAGCTTAAGGCTTCGACTAAAATGGACTCGGATGGGCTTTCAGTAATATTGCTAAAAAACTGTGCATTAGAGCGTATCACCAAAAAAAGTTGAAAATGTTCCCCCCCAGTTTGAACACTTACCGTATGAGGTTTTAAAAAAACATTTTTTTAAATTTTTTGTCACCCTGTAAAAACAGCGAAATTCGTTTTTTTTCTATAACTTCTATATTTCTAGTTCGATTTTCAAAAGTGATACATTTTTAGAAAGGTATTCACCAAGGCAATATTTCATCAATAGAAACTTTTAGCCCTTTTTTTCTTAGTTTTCCGGAAAAAAAATTTAGTTTTTTTTTTCAAAAACAGGGTGTTGGTTTTAGTAAAAATAGAATAAAAACTGAACTTGGCATGAAGGGCTAAAAGTTTCTATGGATGAAATCTTGCCTTGGTGAATACCTTTCTAAAAATGTATCACTTTTGAAAATCGATCGAGAAATATAGAAATTATAGAAAAAAACAAATTTCGCTGTTTTTACAGGGTGATAAAAAAATTAAAAAAATTTTTTTTGAAAACCTCATAAGGTAAGTGTTCAAACTGGGGGGGAACATTTTCAACTTTTTTTTCCTCCATACACCGTGATACGCTCTACTGTGCATGCCTGGCTGAACCTCTCATAGTTATCTTCAACAATTCACTGGCTACTGGTACTTTTGTAGATGACTGGAAATTGACATCAGTTACTCCTGTTTTTAAAAGTGGGAATAAAAATGATGTTAGGAACTATAGGCCGATCTCGAAACTCTCGTCTGTATCCAAACTCTTTGAGGTAGTAGTTAATGAAAAATTATATTTTGCGGTAAAAAGCATTATTTCGAATAACCAGCATGGGTTCGTCCCAAAACGTTCCACTGTTAGCAATTTAACTATTTTCAGTGAATACTGCATTTCAGCGTTTCATGACAGACTGCAAGTTGACACGATTTATACGGACTTTTCGAAGGCTTTTGACAAGGTATGCCACAGGATGCGCTTGTTGAAGTTGGGTGCGATGGGATTCCACTCTACGTTTTTGATGTGGATTGAGTCTTACCTAACTAACAGACACTATGTTGTTGAAGTGGATAATGCGACATCTAGGCCTTTCATTGGATCGTCAGGTGTCCCGCAAGGAAGTATTTTGGGGCCTCTCTTTTTCATTTTATTTATAAATGACATTGGTTCGTGCTTTTCCTTTGCGGAATATTTGTTGTATGCCGATGATTTGAAAATATTCGCAGTTATCAAGAGCTCCCGTGACTCTGAGCTGCTGCAAGCTGATCTTCTTAATGTTGAAACTGGTGCTGCCTAAATCGTCTCACGTTTAACATTAAAAAGTTTTTTCAGGTTACCTTTTCAAAATCAGGTAATACTCTATGTTCAATCTATTAAGGAGATTAAAGACTTGGGTGTATTTTTTGACTCCAAATTCAGTTTCTCTAACCAATTCAATTACGTCATTTCTCGCTCTTACGCAATGTACGCGTTCATACGTAGAAACTGTTCCGCATTTACTAACCCTCACGCACTCAAGTCGCTATATTGTGATCTTGTCAGGTCGAGATTGGAATATGCGGCTGTTATTTGGAGGCCCTATCAAATTGGTCCTTCTAAACGCATTGAGAGAGTTCAGAAGGTTTTCTACGGTTTGCTCTTCGCTCACTAAATTTTTCGGATCCTTTGCCTTCATATGAATCTAGATGTCTTCTGATTGAACTAAGTACACTTGAAGGTAGAAGATCCATTCTATCCTGCTCGTTTGTTATGGGTATAATTTCTGGAGCTGTCGATAGTTCATCACTTCTGAGCAAAATTCAGTTCAATGTCCCTTGTAGGAATTTCCGACAGTTTGAGACCTTAAAAATTGGTTTTGCTAGGACTAACTATGCTGCAAATGCTCCTATCTCTAGAGCTTGTGCTGATCTGGATATGTTTTTCAATTCCACTGGTGTTGACTTCACCATCCCCTATCCGACTATAATTAGTCTTCTAAGATCTTTTTTTTTCCTAATATTAACTTAGTCTGTAAGAATGTGTCTCTTTCCCACCACGAATCCTACACCACGCGCGTGTCTGGCCACTATAGTATACGCCACATGGTCCGATGGTTGTCTTTCCTTGTCCCGTCCATCGCATTTCCTGCAGGGCGGTGATGTCAGCCTTTGCGTTTACGAGGACATCAACCAGTCGGGCAGCGGTACCATCCCTTGAAAGGGTCCGGACATTCCAGGTACATGCCCTTATATCCAAATCTCTATTCCTTGTACGTTTTTCCGGGTCGTCAACATTTAAGAGGGTTCTCATCCGAGGCTTTGTTTTTGTTTTCATTGGAGTTGGTTTTTTTTACTTGGCGGGTCCCAAACCCAGCGCACAAGCCGTTTCGGGGTTTTCGGAGAAGATTTACACATTTATATAGCGAGCCGCTTGCTACAAGACAGACGCCCGCTTACAGCCGCACCTCATGGTGAACAGACGCTGCGAAAAGACCTCGGTGAGCCCTTAAACCAAGTATGTCAGAGTGGCCCCACCGGGGCTCCCTCTCTTTCTGCCGCAAGCCTAGATAGCTCACGTTGCCCAGAGTGTACGAACGAGGACGCAATAGTCGGGATTGGGCAAGGTCACACAGGAAGCACACCCCATTACACTCCAAATGTAAATAAAACTATAAATTAGGAAGCAGTCTACAAGGAGACGTTGCGAAAGGGCGCAACCCGCAGTGTATGGAAACAATATCGTGAGGCAAAGAAGGAAGAGAGACGCCTTTTCAGAAAAAAGAAAATTGAGGCCGAAAGGCGTGAGCGTCAGGAGCTTGAGATGCTGGCTGACAGGAATGATGCCCGAAAATTCTATGAAAAGATCCGGCGGATGACGGAAGGTTTTAAGACCGGGGAAAACTACTGTAAGGACAATAATGGCGACCTGGTAACCGACGTACAAAGCGTACTTAAATTATGGAGGGAGCACTTCTCCTCACTGCTAAATTGCGAGGGGGACGTCGAACCCGATACCCCAATCCCTGACGATGGAAAAGTCGTCCCACCACCTGACTATGATGAAGTGAGGATAGCTATATCCCAGCTCAAAAACAATAATGCGCCTGGAAAAGACGGACTACCCACCGAGCTGTTCAAACACGGAGGCGAAGAGCTGGTAAAAAGCATGCATCAACTCTAATGCAGAATATGGTCAGACGAGTGCATGCCTCCGGATTGGAATTTAAGTGTGCTCTGCCCAATTCACAAGAAAGGTGATCCCGCTAACCGCACCAACTACCGCGGAATCAGTCTTCGTAATATCGCGTATAAGGTTCTTTTAAGCGTGTTGTGTGAAAGGCTGAAGCCCATCGACAAACTGATTGGGCCTTATCAGTGTGGCTTTAGACCTTGTAAGTCTACCATCGACCAGATTTTCACGATATGCCAAATCCTGGAGAAGACCCATGATAAAAGAATCGACACACACCATCTCTTTGTCGATTTCAAAGCCGCTTATGACAGCGCAAAAAGGAGTTGCCTGTATGCCGCCATATCTGAATTTGACTTCCCTGCTAAGCGTATACGGCTTTGCCAAATGACGTAAAGCAATACCAACAGCTCCGTCAGAATCGGGAAGGACCTCTTTGAGCCATTTGAAACCGAACGAGGCTTCAGACAGGGCAACTCCCTTTCGTGCGATTTCTTGAACCTGATGCTGGAGAAGATAATTCGAGCAGTAGAGCTAAATCGCAATGTTACAATCTTTTATAAGAGCATGCAATTGCTGGCGTGTGCCGATGATATTGATATCATTGGCCTTTACAACCGCGCGGTAAGCGCTGCCTTCTCTGGACTGGATAAGGAAGCGAAAAAAGTGGGTCTTGCGGTCAACGAGGACAAGACGAAGTATTTGCTATCATCAAAGAAAGAATCGGCGCACCTGCGCCTTGGCAACCATGTCAGTGTTGATAGTTACACATTTGAAACGGTGAGGGACTTCGTCTATTTAGGAACCAGTATCAATACCGAAAATAATATCAGTCTAGAAATCAGCAGAGAATCACCCTTGTCACCAAGTGCTACTTTGGACGGAGTAGGCAATTGAGAAGTAAAGTTCTCTCTCGAAGAACAAAGATCACGCTCTAAAGTTCCCTCATCATACCTGTCCTGATGTATGGCTCAGATTCATGGACAATGTCAAGAGAAGATGAGATGACCCTTGAAGTATTTGAGATAAAAGTTCTCCGGAAGATTTATGATCCTTCCCGTGATGCCAAGGGCGAGTAGCGAAGGAAATTTAACGATGAGCTGTACGAGCGAATTAAAGCCCAAAGGGTCCGCTGGCTGGGCCATGTTATGCGAATGGACAAAGAAGCTCCAGCACAGAAGGTTTTCCTATCGTCGCCTGAATTCGGCAGCAGGTGGAGGATGACTTGAACTCCCTTGGGGTTTTCAATTGGCGTCAGTTATCGCTAAAAAGGAATGATCAAAGCACGCCTTTGATATGCAACGGCCAAAATCGCTTAGGCGGTTAAGCGCCGATGATGAATTTATTATTATAAAATTGTCTTTGCTTACACACGGAGAACGATTGGTATATGCTAAGGAAGTTGCAACACAATACATATTGTTTCATTTTACATTAGGTGCGCTTTTAAATAGTTACAAACTCTAAGAAGAAATAGCAAACATTTTCTGAAATGTAAAATAAACTTCATAAATTAAATGTAAACTTTATAAATTATAACTCTAAGAAGTTTTCAACCATTATTTTTCTCCTTATTTTGTAAAATTAGAGAACTATTACCTCTTTTTTTTACTACTAATTTTTTACGCAATCGAATGCAACTCGGCTATTTTCCAAAAAGGCAACTCTAATCATCAGGTGCTAAACTCACTTTGAAATATTGACGTCTATGGAGAAGATTCTACACTTGTATTGATGCACAAAGAAAAAATCTTAGCATTTGTTGTTGGTTGAGAATGTTTTAAACCTTTGGCATTTCTCAAAGTTTTTTGAAAATTTCATAAATGTGAAATGCATATCTAGGATTAAGATATTTGTATGTTGGCCGTTAGCAGTGTGTTGGGATTAGTCCAAACGCAAAACCTTCAATGACCTATTACACCAAACAGTTGACTTGTGCCACTTTCGAAAGTAACGGATCAGTGTATTTTGATTTTTTTAATACTTTATTCGTCTTTTGGTATCCTTGTTTGTTTGTACCTAAAATATGTTTGAAAACGATCTCAAATATGAGAATAAATGTACCTCGCAGACTTTTCTTCCATACCTACTTTCCTCTGTATCCGTAAGAATGAAAGAAAATCCTCCAGCTCAGACGTGTCTGGCTGAAGTTTTTTCCATGGGACGAAGCCTAAAAATTCCTGATAATACTTAGAGGTAGTGTTCTGAGTTACATGTGTAAAGATCCGGCATTTAAGAACAGCGAAAGTTGGACAAACCCACTAAAGCAAATGAAATCGCAGTTAGATTTAAAGAAAATTCACGAGTTTTGAGGTGTCTGGCAACACCTGATGCTACTGAGGGCAGTTTTTTACGGCATATGATTAAAGATCCGCCTTTTAAAAACAGCCAATGTTGGAAAACACTCGCTTAAACAAATGAAAGCGGAGTAAGAGTAAAAGAAAATTCCCCGAGCTTTTATGTAGGTGTCTGGCTAAAGTTTTTGTCATGGGATGCGAAGCCTGAACGATGGTGCAAATTTCAAATCCCCAGCTTAACGGGAAGTTAGTTCAAAATCCAAAGCAAAATCTCTGGGAATGAAATTTTTCAAATATCGCTTCCGTGCGTCACCTATCGGAATTATTTTTTTGTTATATTGATTTAAAATCGAATGCAAAAATCCGCGCATCCATCTGCATATCAATAGGCAATTTTTTATTTATTTATTTATTTATTGAATAGTCTACAGATTGAAAAAAATCATACAGACTAATTTTGAAAATATTCATAATAGCGGAAAAGTAAACAGAAAATGTAAGTAAAGTACAACCAATTGATTACAATTTACAAATTAAATCTAGACAAAGCATGATATAAAATAATAGGTAAAAGCATTTGAACTTAACTTTACTAACATAATAGTTTTTAAAGAGTATCAGTATATTATAGGCATAATTAAGATAAATAAGCTCAGTAGGGAGCTGATTCGTGGTGCCCAGAAGGGGGCACTTGAGCTAGGAAGTACTCTATAGAATAGGCTCAGTAGGGAGCTGATGCGCGGTGCCCAGAAGGGCGCATTTGAGCCAGGAAGGACTCTATAGAATAGGCTCAGTAGGGAGCTGATGCGCGGTGCCCAGAAGGGCGCATTTGAGCCAGGAAGGACTCAGTAGAATAAGCTCAGTAGGGAGCTGATATGTAGTGCCTAGAAGAAGAAATATATTAATACTAATATCGTTACGTATTTAAGACCGTAAGTAGATATTTTTGAATACAAAGCAGCGAGTCGCAGACATCAATATTTTTACAGTGCTTGTTGAAATCGTAACTCAAGATTCGGAGAGGTTCATGCAACTCAAAATTGGTTCTGCATATGTTTAAGTAAATTGGTTGGAAATGTCTGGAGGGTCTAATGGGGACATTAAAGAAAAGTTCGCCAAGCAAGAAAGGGCTATCTATTATCCCTTTTGTGAGTTTCACCATAAATAACACTCCAAGCATTTCCCTACGACTTTGCAAAGTAGGAAGCTGTATAAGTTTCAATCGACTACAGTAGGAAGGAAGATTCATAGACGGGTCCCATGGTAAATTTCTTAACGCAAAGAGCAAAAATTGTTTTTGAACCGACTCCAGCTTATCACAATGAATTTGGTACTGTGGGTTCCAGATTATGGAAGCGAATTCCAGTAACGGCCTTACCAAAGAAGTAAAAAGAGCTTTAGTAACATAAGGGTCATTAAATTCTTTAGACCACCGTTTAACGAACGCCAGGGTACCTTTGGCTCTATTCACGCACGATTCGATAAGATTAAACCAGATGTATGACCAAAGCTATTTGGTTGGGAGAGAGCATTTGAAGAATTTTATTCAGCTGCCGGAATTTTAGGGTTAGGTGCGAGAAAATGATTTGGAGCGCATGTCTAACGCACGAGGTGCGTCGTCAATTACAGGCACAAGGGCTCCCGGTGGAGTACTGGGATTTTTCATGGTACTTGCTTCATGAGCGGCTAGATACCGAAACACCAAGGCAATGGGAGCCAGAGAGCAAAGGCGACACGCCTAAGGTGGATGACATGCTGTCCTTTTGGACAAGCAAGCATTGGCGCTAGCAAATACAGCTGACAACCGTAGGGATATTCAATCGGCGGTTGTCATTCCGGAGCCAGGCAAGACACAAATGAGTGGGGCAAGCCAGAGAGGGGATATAGCAGAGGCGTCATCCTCGGGTGCTAGGCCTAGGTCAATAGTTTGCGATGCATGTTGCGGCAATCACATGCTGAGTCTGAGGGCAGGAAGAGATTTTGTGACAAGAAGAAATGTATGTCCAATTTTTTTTTAAATAGGACATGGAGCTGAAAGCTGCTAACAAGTGGTATGCGGGAAGTGTGCTGCTAAGCCTAAATACAACAGTGTGCTTTGTCTAAACAGAGAACCGAAGAAGCAGGTAAATACCGTGCAGGGGCAAGGGGAGCGCAACCCACCAATTCCGAAAGGAAGATGGATGGACAGCTAAAGGGATACATAGATAAGGTGCAAGAAGAGGGCTAGAAGGGGCGAAAAGAGAGCAAAGTAATGAATACGTCAGAGGTTCAAGCGCAAAAGAGTAAAAAGGGCTGACAATTTAACTAAAAATGTTAGAATTGATCTTACTTATGAAAAGTATTTAGTGCAAGAGCAAGCGGGAGCTTTGTTGCCAACGGCAATGGTTAAAATTGTTATTAATGGATACGAATTGGGGCCTGTTAGAGTACTGCTAGATACTGGGGCACAGATTTATATGATAACTTTTACTTTACAGGGAAGGTATGGTATAATTACAGAACCGATCGGAAGAAAGATGGTCGGCATTGAGGGCAATACATTGTAAGTGAGCAAGAGGGCTACGCTGGTGCTAAGTTCTTGGTATCCATTGAGTGTGCAGATCAAAGACGAGTTTTGGGTTCTTCCCAAAGAGAGCCAGTGGTCTCCGGTGCTTCTTTCACCAGGTGCGATGGTAGGTCCTATACATAGTGATCTAAATGGTGAGTTAGCTGACCCGAAATACTGGGAACCGGAAAGTGTGCATATGTTACTTGGGGCTAGCTTAGTGGCAAGAATTGTCATTAAAGTGGTGCGAGATGGCTTGAATGGAATAGCCTTGATGGATACAGCATTGGGCGTAGTAGTTTTTGGTGAATGTGCGCAAGGTTTAAATGAGCTGCCAGGTGAACTAGTATCAACAGTAAGTTACAACGTTAATTCAGAGCTAGACAAGTTACTCACAAGGTTCTGGGAAATGCAGCAAGTGAAAGAGTGTCGGGGCAAACAGAAGAAGTCAGGGGTATAGGGAGTTGGAAGGAAATTGCGTTGCGAAGGTTTCTATGTTTAGAGAAACGCTTGGAAGGAGAGCCAGAGCTGACGGCGAAATATATAGAATTTATGAGAGAGCATGAAAAGCTGGGGCATGTGAAGATAGTAGATAAACATTCGTGGCAGAGTGAGTTGACATATTATATCCCACATCACTGTGTGGTGAAAAAGTTTCGGTTTGTTGTTTGATGCAAGCTGCCGTACTAACAAAGGGATTTCTTTAAATGAGGTGCAGTTACTAGGGGGCAAGTTGCAGAAAGATTTGAGCGAGATAGTAATGCGATTCAGAAGGCATAGAATCGCGTTTAGCGCAGATGTCAAGATGATGTTTCGCCAGATTGGGATTGCGAGAGATCAAAGGGACATGCAGAGAATTTTCTGGCGCGAGAGTAGAGAAGAACCATTGAGGGAATATTGGCTAACAGTAGTGACATATGGTATGACATCATCAGCATACAATGCTGTGAGATCAGTTATACAGTGTGCTACAGAGCTTCCAAATGTTTTAACAAAACGGGTTGTGGTGAGCTGTGTGGCTCAACTATTTGATCCAAATGGCTACATTTCTTCAGTAATTGTAATAGGAAAAATCCTTATACAGGACTTATGGCGCTTAAAGTTAGAGTGGGATAAAAAATTACCATCGGAGCTAGAAGCGAGATTCAAAGATTATTGGAGCGAGATGAGAAAGCTTGAAGATTTCAGGATACCGATATAGCTTGGTACACATTCTTTGGGGCAAGTAGAGCTACGCGATTTCGCTGATGCGTCCGAATCAGCCTATGGGGCAGTTATATATGCTCGAACTGTGCAAGATAACGGAAAGGTTGGGTGCAGATTAATAGTATCCAAAACTAGGGTAGCGCCAGTAAAGAAAGTGACGACACCGAGGTTGGAGTTGTCAGCTTGTGAGCTTTTGCCCAGATTACTGCTGGAAGTTAAGAGGACGACGAACTGGGGCGAGATCAATTATACCTTGTGGACAGATTCGCTGGTTACACAGTATTGGTTGGAAAAGATACCAAGAAATTTGAAAAACTTTGTAGCTAATCGAGTTTCAACCATTCAGGATTACACCACAGCGAAACCTGGTAACATGTAAGGTCGGAAGATAATCCTGCCGACTTATTAAGTAGAGGCTTAAGGCCTGGTGAGCAAGTGGACAGTGGGCTTTGGTTGAATGGCCCAGAGTGGCTATCTCTTCCTAGGGCGCAACAGCCAGCAGATAAGTTCCAACAAGCTAAAATAAGAGATTACAAAGATACACAAGTGGAACTGAAAGTAAATATCATAAACACCTATTGGGCGGAGCTAGAGATTTTTGTGCAAAAAATGGGGGGAAGGGGTGAGCTGATACCTCTTACCCAATACATGAATAACTTGGAGGGCATCTTGAATGTATTTAGGTATGTAAAGCGATTCATTGATAAGATGAAAGAATGGTGGGCGACTCGTGATAGGAGCAAAAGACCGTGTAAGAGGCGTAGACCAAGACGCATGAAGGCAAGACCAGACTTGCCAACGGAGCATGAGAAATTGTGGGCAATGGAAGATTCACAGCAAAAGTAGATGATGATGGCACTGGTAAAGAAGAGATGGCACTGGTAAAGAACGAGAGCAGACTCCCGGAGCACAGTAAAATAGAATTATTGCATCCGATATTAGATAAAAATGGTATTTTGAGAGCTGGAGGGCGATTGGCTGGAGCGGGGCTAGAATATGAGGCAAGACACCAAGCGATTGTCGCTAAAGGTTCCATGTTAGGTTATTTGATAGCTGACTATGGTCATAGACAGACTAAGCATGGGGCGGTGCAAATAATGTCTAATTACATCAGGCGGAAATATTGGATTCCACGATTAAGAGATGAGCTCAGAAAATGTCTGCATAAATGTATAGTATGTGTGCGATACAACTACAAGCTTGAACAGCAATTGATGGCGGATTTACCAACTGAGAGGGTGCATGTGGGCAAGCCATTCCTGCATTGTGGGCTAGATTATGCAGGTCCATTCGGAGTGCGTGTGAGGGTGCGAGACGATTATATTGATAGAACAAAATTTTGTTTCGTTGTGTTTGTATGCTTAAACTCGAGCTGTACACATTGACTTGGTGCTAGATCTAACGACGCAATCGTTTATTGTATGCTATGGAAGATTTTTAGGAAGACGTGGGCGATGTGCAAAGCTTTTTAGCGATAAAGCGACGACGTTTGTTGGGGCTAGTAAAATTATGAAGAGAGCAGTTGATCACTGAGGGGGCAAGATACATGGGAGCATTTGGCAATGAAAGGAACTGAGTGGCGCTCTATGATTCCAGCTGCACCACATCAAGGCAGCTGTGAAATCCATGAAATTCCATTTTGTGGGCCAGAAAACGCTGGCACAAGACCAGCTAGCAACGCTTTTGGTAGAGATTGAGGCTATATGATGCAGCATTTTTGGAACCGATGGCAAGTTGACTACTTCAACCGTTTGCAAGAACGAAAGATATGGCGCAGGTTGCGAGAGAATCATAAAGTGGGGCAAATGGTTATAATCAAAGCAGAAAACGTTCCACCAGCCCAGTAGGCATTGAGGCGAATAGTCGAGCTGGTCCATAGTAATGACAAACTAGTTCCATCTGTTATGGTGCAGACAAAAACAATCAAACTAAGATGACCTGTACAAGAGGTTTCCGTATTACCCGTGGAAGCAGATATGGCGGAGCAGCAGTGAAGATAAAGTCTTCGGGGCTAGAGAATTACATCATTACATTTGTATTTATTTGTATTTAGTTTGGTTAGAAAACCATAGGTTTTCGCTGGCACTGTTTCGTACAGGGGCATTTGCCATTGCGCGTCTTAATGGTAGCGCAGGGCAAGACGCATTGCCGAATAAATTTACCGTTTGAAAATACGCTATTGAGTGCAGCTTGTCATGGCTTGCCTCGATTGAATGAGTTCATAAATAGAGAAAAGAATAATGTTGGAGTTGAGCGAGTGAGTTAGTTGTGGGCAAGACGCGGTGCCACTGAAAAGTGCAAGTGCGAATATGTAGAATATAATAATTTAGTAAGCATCGTTGTGATTTGTAAATATAGATATGTATGGTGTGCTAGGGCAGTGTGCGGTGTGTGCGTTATTTATTTAATAAAAAGCGTTTTTTTGGCTTCGGCCTTTTTCCCTTTAAAAGTATTCGTTTCATTTCGGTCGGTACTTATACCCACACGTATGTATATGTATGTGTGAAACACTCTTATTAGTTCATATCAGAGTGGCCGTACTTGGTACTTTTGTACCAAAACTGGTACTGTAAATATAATTTGGTACGTTGGTACGCTGTTCTTGATTTTGGTACTTTTTCCCTTAAAATACACTTTTGTGGATTTCTCTAATATATTATTTTGACAGTTAAAGAATTTTACTTTAAAAATGTTTTCAATCGCATGAAAAAAGAAAACATTTTCATAGGATCAAAAGCCGAAATATTTTTATCAAAAACTTTTCTAACACACACACACACGAAAAGAATTGCCTAAAAGATAATATTTTAAAATTTTATATTGAGCTTTTAGATCAAATCAAAATGAGGATCGATTTTAGCAGAAAAGATCTCGAGTTACTAAAAATTATAACACCTGTGAAAGTGTTGTCTGACAAAGATAGCTGTATATTTAACTTAATTTTAAAATTTAAATTTCAAAAAAGCGATGATAATGATAAAATCATTACCCAGTGGACTTTACTTAAGTTGAGTGACCATAATTTGAAAAGCAATTCGGATATTAATTCTTTTTGGCAAAATGTCGGGAGCTTGAAAAATGGATTGGGCGAGTTAATGTTCCCAGAACTGGTATTGTTATTCACAATAATGTGCACCGTGCAAGGGCGTTGAAACGAAATCACCATAAGTACCTACTTGACCTCGAGTATACAAACGACCATGTGTTTTTAAGTTTTAAGTTGTAAATTTGTTTCTCAAAAATGTACATACATACATATATATATATACATTTGTAGTACAAATAGTGACGTAAATTCATGTTTAAAGCCTCTTAGTTTCCTATTGAAAACGAATAAATAAAATGAACAACCCCATTTTTCTTTTATGTCTAAAAAAAATTTTTTAAGGCAATTTGGTACAAAAAAAATTTTTCGTGGCAACACTGGTTCATATTTACATCATAATCATACCAGTTGACATACTAGTTCATATATGCATCAGAGTCTTACCGGTTGACGTACTAGATCATATATAAATCAGAATCATACCAGTTGACATACTAAATCAGCCATCGCCACGTATAGTCTCAGTCTGCTCACTGCCGCTCTACAACATCTTGCTCTTTGTGACTCACAACAATAAACAAAATTCGCAAAAAAAAAATAAAAAAAAAATCATTGCAATATTATTCTTGGAATACTGGTCATTTAATGCTGGCTGGTGGCGCTTCGCTGTGAACGTATAACGGTATACACACGCATTCATTGGTACATACGCATATAGCTATGTACATATGAACGCACATACATACGTTGTTTTCATTTTTTAATTGCGCACACTAGTTTCGGCGACGGTTTTTTTCGCTTACTTACTCACTTAAAATAGCCGTTAACCGCGTAGGCGATTTTGGCCGTCCAACATGTTCTGCCAGTCGGTTCTTTGTTGAGCCAACTGGCGCCTATTGGAGACACCGCGTGTTCTCAGATCTGCGTCCACTTGGTCCTGCCATCGGAGTGGTGGCCTCCCTCTTCCTCTACTTCCACCGGCGGGTGCCGATAAGAATACCTTCTGGGCTGGAGCGTCTTCGTTCATTCGCATCTGTCCTAGCCAGCGGAGCCGCTGTGCTTTAATTCGCTGAGCTATATTGACGGCTGCGTAATGCTCATACAGCTCATCATTATATCTTCTTTGGTACTCACCGTCCCCAACTTTTAGGGGTCCATAAATCTTTCGAAGAATTTTTCTCTCGAATACTCCCAAGGCCGCCTCATCAGATGCTGTCAATGTCCATGCTTCTGTACCATATAGCAGGACGGGTACGATAAGTAACTTATGGAATGCTGTTTTCGTTCGTCGAGAGAGGACTTTACTTCTCAATTGCCTACTCAGCCCAAAGTAGCATTTGTTTTTTGGCTTAGTTTAATAATAATTCTTTCGAGTAATATTTTATGATTCCAGGAACGATGTTGTTGTAGAAAGTACGACGTGGTTGTTGTAGCGCTCAGTAGGCTGAAAGTGCTGGTTATCCCTGTACTAGATCATATATAAATCAGAGTCATACCAGTACTATATGCATCAGAATTTTATCAGTTGACATCTTAGTTCATATTTAAGCTAGGTTCTAACATCGAGTTTCATGTGAAACAGTCAAAATCCATACAAAATTTCTTGTCGTGAAATAGCCGTGAAATTTCGCTTGTACTTCACGGCAAAGTAGTACTGAGTTCACGACCTGAAAATATTGCGCAATATGGCATTAGCAACATTTTTGCACGACTTTTTTAATTGTCCATGTCATTTAAAACAATGCGAAACGTAACAGTTTTTTGACATTGACCCTTGAAAATGAAAAAAATAACAGAAGATTGATAAATAATCATAGAATAAATGAAATAAAAAAGGAAAATTGCTAGCAACATTTCACCATGCTTCAAAAATGATGAAAAATTTTCAAAGCACTTAATATTGATTTCGCTTTTGCTTGAAAAAAAATCAGCAGCCACAGCAACAGCACGAAAAAAGCTTTCAAGCAATCGATTGATTGCTTTTAGACAAATGTTCAATGCTTCGCAGCCTACGAGTTTGCTTATGCCTGATTTTAGAAAATTTCAGAAGCATAGCAAAAGCAATCGAGAGGCTTTTGATATTTTTGGTTGCTGCTGCTGCCAAGAGTAAATAGCGAACTGCTTGGCGGCGATTAAGCAACAATTAGGGATAACTTTGCCATGTCCAAATAAAATAATTGATGTGGATTCTGGGTCTTTTTGATACCATTTTGGGCCGTTATAGAATCATTATGGGTCATTTGGAAAATGGCTATGAGTTTGAGGTCAGTTTGGGACACTTTTGGATCATTTTAGGGTCGCTTTGAGACCGTTTTGAGTCTTCACATCAATCTCTTCTAAAGGGAGTCCCAGGAGCAAGCAATCCATTAAGCTAGCAACTGCCGTTTCAAAAAGGTTGGATCAGATCGTGGTTGGTATTTGTAGATTCTCGCCCGCCATGCAGGACAAAAAGTGGTTGGTGTCGTAGGGCGACGAGCCGCATGTCCGACACTCGATAGGTAAGAGTTATACCAGTAGGTGCTAGTGATTGCAGGACGAAATTTAACAAACGTGAGCCGGCAAAGGAGTCAGGACAATGGTAACTGTGTGGATGTGATTACTGTTACAATTACCTAATTGGGATTAGCCGTAAAACGTCCTTTAAAAGTAGGAGTATTTGTAGGAGTATAATAAAAAAAACTAGTATATCCCGTGGTCGAAATTCGACCAATTTAAAATAGTTGAACTTATTCAAACATCTGATCAACTTTTTGTCAATAGCTGCCTTTAGGCCCGTGGCCATCCTCGGCCAACTTAAATGTATGTATACCTTAAACACTCATATATAGTCAAAATGAGGCCATCATAGTATTAAAAAAATAGTGGCTGTTGTTATATAATAAAAATATTAAATTATAGCAGCGCTTTCCAAAATTATTTATGGCAAATGCCATACAAATATTCGGTTTTCGAGATTTTTCTTGAGCAGGTGAAGAACAAAAAAAAATATTAGGTTAAATAAATTGTAATAGTTAAGATTAAAGGTTTTTAAATATTAAAAAAACATAATTTTAGAAAAAAACAAGTAAGGAAAGCTGTCTTCGGCTGTGCCGAAGGCTATATACCTTTCATGAATAAAAAAAAAAAAAAAAAAAAAACTAATGGCGGCGATATACCTACAGGTTATCATCATAACCTCTATCGAGATTTTTAGCCGAGCTTCTCTTTCCAACTTGTGGTGTGTTGCTTTTTGAGTTTTTCCTACAAGTTGGCGGGACCTACAGTTTTTTGCCGACTCCGAACGGCACTTGCAAAGCAAATGAATTTTTTGCTGAGAAGCTTCTCATTGCAGAAATACACCCGGAGAGTTTGCCAAACTACTGCCGAGGGGCGACCCCGTTTTTAGAAAAATTCTTTTTCTAAATAATTTTTGATGTTACTTTTGCCGGGCATCGAACCGCCACGACTTGGTGTAGAAGGCCGAACACTTAACCGCTACACCACGGCGGCCGCCACGATTTTCACTGTTCGATCCCCAGTACAGCCTGTTTCAATTTAACTATATTTACTATACACATTACACATCTTTGTTATAATTTAAAAAAACTTACAAAATAATAGGATCCGAGTTATCGGAATAATCGATTGTATGGAGGCTATATATTATACATGTTCAATTGTACTGACTTACACTATACACATTACATATGTAGAAAGTACTAAAGGTGCAATATTTTACGTTCCTAACTTTTTAAATGCGGAAGTATTGGCCAAAAAACCTTATATCGGAATAACCGGTTGTATGGGGCTATATGTTATATTTACCCGATCTTCTTGATTTTCCTCTACGCACTACATAAATTGAAAGTACTCAAGTTGCAAAATTTTATGTTCCTAACTTTTTAATTGCAGAAGTTTTGGCCAAAAAACCTTATATCTGAACAATCGGTTGTATGGGCGCTATATGTTACATTTGCCCGATCTTGTTGATTTTCACTATATACACTACATAAATAGAAAGTACTCGAGTTGCAAAATTTTACGTTCCTAACTTTTTAATTGCAGAAGTTTTGGTCAAAAAACCTTATATCTGAACAATCGGTTGTATGGGGGTTATATGTTACATTTGCCCGATCTTTCTGATTTTCACTATATACACTACATAAATAGAAAGTACTTGAGATGCAAAATTTTACGTTCCTAACTTTTTAATTGCAGAAGTTTTGGCCAAAAAACCTTATATCTGAACAATCGGTTGAATGGGGGCTATATGTTACATTTGCCCGATCTTGTTGATTTTCACTATACATACTACGTAAATAGAAAGTACTCGAGTTGCAAAATTTTACGTTCCTAACTTTTTAATTGCAGAAGTTTTGGTGAAAAAAACCTTATATCTGAACAATCGGTTGTATGGGGGCTATATGTTACATTTGCCCGATCTTGTTGATTTTCACTATATACACTACATAAATAGAAAGTACTAGAGTTGCAAAATTTTAAGTTCCTAACTTTTTAATTGCAGAAGTTTTGGCCAAAAATTCTTATATCTGAACAATCGGTTGTATGGGGGCTATATGTTACATTTGCCCGATCTCGTTGCTTTTTACTATATACACTACATAAATAGAAAGTACTCGAGTTGCAAAATTTTACGTTCCTAACTTTTTAATTGCGGAAGTTTTGGCCCAAAAACCTTATATCTGAACAATCGGTTGTATGGGGGCTATATGTTATACTGGTCCGATCTTGTCAGTTCCGACAAATGATTCCTATATTACAAAATGGTGGCCACATACAAAATTTCAGCCAGATATCTCAAAAATTGAGGGACTAGTTTGCGTTCAAACAGACAGACGCACAGACGGACAGACGGACATGGCTAAATCAACTCAGCTTGTCATCCTGATCATTTCGGTATACTTATTGATGGGTCCATCTCTTCTTCTTCTCATACTTACAAACATCGGACCAAAGTTATAATACCATTTCATCTTCATGAAAGGTATAAAAAGTTCCGTTAGTAGCAAGAAAGCTAGTCATAACTACAAAAATATGCCCCTGCGGGTTATGGGTTTAAAATATGCCCGAGGTAGGCAAACGGGTCGTAAGAGGCGACTAATATGCTCATAGATAATGACGTGCTAACTCGATGGTTGATCTACGGATATGATGCCTCTCACCTCTCATTACCCATCTTCTCCTTCCTTACGGATGGAGGGATGACGTGACAAATCAACTCATAACATATCCCTCCCGAGACATTCGGGCAGTACCGCAAGGGAGTACCGGAGCGTACCGGGTTCATATCCGACCAAGTCAATTTCGACATCACTCCCATCTTGGAGGACTTTTGTCCTAACAACAATAACAACAATTAGAATATCGGTAGTTACAGTACGTGCCAAGAAAACAGTTTTTTATATATTTTTCTATGAAAAATAAGAAAATAATTGTTCAAGTTTTAGAGTAGTTATATTTTGTTCGAGTTTTAAAGTAGTAAATGGAGAAAAAAAATTGTTCAAGTTTCCGAATGTTCGAGTTATCGCGTGTTCGCGTTTTCGCGAGTGCACTGTATGTAACCATACATGGTTGCTACCTAACCGCTATTTGCTAATTCTTTCGTATATCAACCATTATTTTGGTTGCTTATTGACCGACTTGGATGCAATTTTGGTACAGGTATCTTATGCTTCATTTCCACCTTGGGGTGTCTTACCGGGTTGCCACCTACTTTGTATTTTTTAAATCTATTTTGGAAAGTTTTTACTGTCGGTAAGATTGGTGACGAATTCGAGAAATACCGAGCAAATTCGGTCACCCAGTTACTAAATAATTAAGTTGCCCCCGACTTTGCCCGCGAAAGTTTCAATAACGAAATCTCGCTCCACCGCCACCTTTCAATTCACCTAAAAATCAAATACCTAATAACGCAAACCCTGACACCTATTCGGTCGAAGTCTGTCAGAGTAGTGGAAATTTATCTCATCTCATTTATTGAAAAATATTAGCACAATAAGATCCATGATCTTTTACAGCCTAACCTAATATAAACGCACGACTGCGTTTTCTGTCAAAAATGTCTCATACACATACAACTTGTATGGGAGCAACCGAATTTGATCGCACTGCGTAAAAAACTAACTTGATTTCCAATTTTTGTTCTGCGTGACATTTCGATTTGACGTTTGTACACAGGCAAATATACAAATGTGAGGTAATTTTCCATAAAACACTAGTAAGCTCTCATTTAACACCAGATGGCAACCCTTCCTTGTCACCCTTTGGCATGCGACAGAGAAAGAGTTTCAGTTTTAGCGAAGACGTAAACTCAAGACGACGTGAATCGAAGACGTGCGCGCACATCCAAGACGTTGTGCAAATCCATTTTTCTATTTAATAACTTTTCAATTCAATTACTCATTTTTTTATTCATTAACCTTGTAATTAAACTTTTCTCAAAAAATCATTAAAAACTTAGAACATAAAAAAAGTCGCGCGGGCAGATACTAGTATCTATTACGAGGGGCGACCGATATATTTAGACCGATGGTCTAAACATGCCGGCCCCCCTTGCGACAAGCAACATTAAGAGAAAAAAAATGGGAATCACCAGCAGCCAATCCAAACTAAATGTTTAAAATGAAAACTATAACTATGTGTCTTCCTCCTGAGCCCTTGCTCTTCCTAGCAGCTGCCGTGGAACATCTGCCTGGGCCTTAACATCACAAGAGTACTAGTCACCATCGATGCGATGTGGCAGCACAAAACGTGTCAGCTGTTCGCGATCCGTTTAGTGAAACTTAAGGGTGGGTGACTTTAGCCGGAAATTAACGACAGCGCGATCAGCTGGTCATGCGGTCCCCACTTGGACCGCCTTTAATTATTGAAATGCAGCTATGCACACACACTCTACCAATGCATTAGTTCAGAGGCGCAAGTGCTAAACTTTTACCACCCAGGCCAAAACCAAGTCATTTTAGGACTATGGCAAAGGGCGCGCGGTCGATGAAGTTACGGCACATATTAAGTGTCCACGCTTCTATTTCCTGTTTCCCTTGGGTGGCAGGAAATTGTCAAATGACAAACAATACCAGATGGGAAAAATTGGGCCAGAATCCGAATGGTCCTGCCAGATGGGGAAAAATATCCAAACCCTACCAAAAATTAACAAAATGCCCAAAGTAGGAAAAATTCATACAAAAAATTAAAGATACGGGATTAGGTACACAAGCCACCCAACTATAAGGGCACACAAGCCACCCGCAGGTGCCGTCCGACCCGCTGTAAGGCGTGATGAGCGGAAAGGACGCGTTCCCTCGCCACCGCGTCTTACCGCAGTGGAACGGCGAGATGGTCGGAAAGGACGCGTTTCCGAGCCACCGGGATTCACCTTACCGGGCCTTTGCTGTGGTCGGAAAGTACGTGTTTCTGAGCCACGCTCTCCTCTGTTCTGCCCGTGGACTGTATCGCGGCTTCTCCACAGCTCGTGTCGTAGTAGCGGTCGGAAAGAACGTGTTTCCGAGCCGCCGAGCTGTGGAGAGCGTATCGGTGGTGACCTGGCCGCCTCCTCTTCCTCTTCTGCTTCGGCTACCTGCTCTGCCCAGGATTTGGTGGTTTCGGTGATGGCGATCGACAACGCGCCATCGGAGATATCTTCATCATCTAGTATGTCCACGTTAGGACCGACTTGCTCAGAGGTGCAGACGGCTGCGTCATCGATGTGCAGCGTCGCTACACCGGTAGCATCGGTCCTTGCTCGGACAAGTTCCTAGACCGTGGAATGGCGATAGGCA